>JAWPHD010006130.1:0-150246 GCA_037043455.1 Cyrtodaria siliqua | reverse complement strand
TGGTCTACCAATATACTCCTAATAGAATATCTCCATGTTAGTCTGTGTTTTGTCTAATTTCCTACCCTGCAGGTGTCATCATTGATGTCTAATGCCTGGACATGCCTGATGTATATCGAAAAGAATCCTATGATTCTTTTGAATGCACGGAGGACTCCACTACGTTGGCCTGCCCGTTGATGTCTGTATCTCTGCATCGGACTCATCGTCGGATACCCCGTCGTGATTTGTTCCGTTACTCTCCACATAACGTAATCAATCAAACGTGGTTTCGACGATGCATCGACTAAGCTAGGGGAAGTGTCCACAAAAATGTGCAAAATGCGTTTGATTTCATTTGATATGGTTCAGTGCAGCTTATAACACAGCCATCCATTGACAGTGCAGGACCACTGCATTCACTGACACAAGTTCACCAATCTTGGATTTCTAATTTCTGTCACTGAAAAAATGCAATCTCTCAAAGACATTCCAGCTTCTAAATGTTGTCAGTCTTTATAGAATTTCTTTTCAAAAGTAATAGATAGTTTATATGACAGATTGATAAATTCCTTTTAAATGGTCCAGAACATTGTCTTGGTGCATGCCTAGTCATGCCCTGTATTAAGTTGTTTAACATCAGAAAGAAAATGGGGAAATATGTCCAATAGATTTTGAAGGGTCATTTATTGGGTCATCACCTTTTACGGTCAGGGGAAGTCAATTTTCACTTCAAACTTTTGTGAACTTAGTGTGTGTGTGTGTTTTTCGGGGAATCCACAATGTATGTTGGCAAAGATAAGTGATGAGAATTTGTGAGTAAAAATAAAAAAAAGTCTATAATTTATATTAAAGGGACACATGGCAATCTTGAGTTTTATTCAAACATAAAATGTGCTCCTCAATTACTTATCCTGCGTCATTTTGACTTTAAAACTGCTTGCATATGATTAAATAAAAAATTGAGATTTCAGTTTTCTCACTATTTCACCAAATTTGTAAACATATTATTGATGCACTATTATAAAAAGTTAGTAATATATAAAAACAATTTGCTTTGAACTATTCTAACAATTACTATTAATGATTGAACAAATGCAAGTGAAGAGAAAAACTAACGGGACGCCGTGAGTTTTTAAAAAATCAAGATTGCCGTGTGTCCCTTTAAAGAGAGTGTGAGAATTAATGAGTAAAATTGGTGAGTTTGGAATAATGAGTGAGTCTAGTTGTGATGATATGTGAGACAGGCAGTTGTATTTGTGAGAGAGTAATATTTGAGATTAATAACTTAGAAAATTAGTACACATAAATACGATTTCTGTGCCAGCATATGAGATATAAAAGAGTGACAGTTACAGATAAGTGGATGCAGTTAGTGTGAAAGCAAATGGCTATATCATTTTTATGCACTTTCCCCCACCACGAATGGTGAGGGTGCATAATAGCCTTAGCCATGTCCGTCCTGTCCGTCTGAATGTCAGTGAATCCCGAAGAGTTTGTCTAATTCCAGGGGCTTAGCTGGCCCGTATAATGGATGTGCAAGCAAACTTTGCGAGGGTGGTCGGAGGGCATGCTCCCTCTTTAAAATTTTGACTTTACATAATGCATTTGGTGCATTCTGGCGTGTTTTATGGCATTTTAAATACTGTTTACATATGTTCACTTTTGTATGAATGATTGTTGGTGTTGCTAATTATTTAGTAACACTTCTGTCTGCGCATCGTGAGTTCGATCCCCAGCTCGGCCACATTCGTCTCCCACTTCTGGTTCATTTGGGAAAGCTGTCAGCCACTTGCGATGAATATATGAGCTAGTACTGGTACAACCCAGAAAAATATGTTTTGGTAAACTGACCTTCATACAAAACTGAAAGATTCATAAACGGCGTTTCACCAACACACAGTGGTGGACATATGTAATTAATAGCGTGTGGATAACACTCACAAGCTAATTACGTGTGTCCTCTTTTCAGAGATTGAAATATCAGTTTAACATTAAAACTATATGTATTCATTATAAATGATACGGACCATGATGGAATATTATGAATTTATTTAGAAAAAACAACACCGAAGTAATTCAAACATACGATAACTGGACAGGGCATTGACTCTTATGTTAGCTCTTAAGCAGTCCATTAGTTATCGTTCCTCTTTACAGTCCAAAATCAGCGTGTCTATTCTTAGAAGCCACAAACTCTTGTATAATTCTATCTACATCGACTTTAAAGTCCCTATGCAAAGGCATGACATTCTGCACCACAGTACTACACAGGTAGTTCTTAATTAACTCTGCGAAGAACGCTAAATGAGTGTTCTGCCACAGCTGTTGCAGCTAGCATCGTCAGCAGTATGTTCAAAGTCTTCCAGATGCATGGGTATAAATCACGAGTCTGAGGGACTGACTGAAGACTCTCCAGAAGCAATGTCGGCTGTTTATTAGCCATACTCCATTGGGTTTTCCATCTGCTGACTTCTGCGAGAAAGATGCATTGCTCGAATGAAATGCTGCTGAATATGTTTTGAATATTCTCTGTATGTCCTGTGTCGGATTGGGAAGATTGGACGGGATCAGATACTGAGCAAGAAATCGACCTTCCACCTCAACAAGCCTGTCTTGAAGTTGTTCTTGTGTAGTGATCAAGCAAGGGATAGTACAATGCTAGTTTCCAGTACATATATATATCATACTGTATCCCAACTCACCCATAAAGTCTGATTTATCAAAACACAGATCCTGCACTGCTTCAAATATCCAGTGAATATTTCTTAATACTTAATATATTGACGCTTACAGCAATATTGGTTCAACTGTTTTTAGGAATATATGCTATATAACATAGACCCAAACACGAAAACCAAATAAGTTGGGAATACGTTTATTTACTACTCTATAAAGGCTTTATTCAAATAAATACTCTTTCTTTTTCTTTTCTTTTTTTTTTGGAAAATTCATGTGCAAGCACGTGAATACTTGAATCAATGGCAGCTACGCCCCTGAATTCCTCCCACAGTTTTCAACCAATTGTTTCGAAACTTTACTGGATACTTTAACCTATGATGACAAGATGTAATCGACCTTGTATTGTCGGAGTAACGGTCCTCTTTCTTTAAATTTTACGTTAAAATATCTTGTTTGTCTATCTCCTCCCACAGTTTTCAACTAATTATTTCAAACCTTACGAAATGCTTACCTATGATGGAAAGATGTGCATATTGATGGTGTTAAAATCAGAGTTACAGCCCCTTTTTCTTTAAATTTAACCTTGTCAACGGTTGTTTTCAGTGGGGACATCTGTGTCCAATGGACATGTTTCTAGTTTGCCTTTACTATGCAGTTTACAATAGAAGGTGCCTTTGCAGCCTGAATTGATCTCAGAAGGAAAGTGAAGGGTTGCTGGGCTATAATGGAAGCTGTGTGCTTCTCCTGTAATAAGATCAGATTTGCCAGGTGGCGGGGATTACCAACTGTCATACTGAATGCAGTAAAATCAATGCCCATAATCTCATTGTCATTTTTAATGGATATTAATTAATCAGAGAATTTTTAGTGCAGCTAAATGGGTTTTAATATGATAACATCAGTCATTTACAACCTCAACCAGTGTAATATGATAAAAGGTAATTTAGTAAATGTTTCGACTTTATTGGCATTTATTCATCTGGGTTTGATTTGCTGGGAGACAGTGTGCCATTATGGCTTCCAACTACTGCTAGATTCTAATAATTGCTGCGGATGGTTCAGATAGGGCTGACAGCTCAAGCTGAACAGTTACTGAGAGGTAATTGCTGTTAAAAAAATAACAGTTAATTATGCTGCAATGAAAATTTGATAGGTCTTCCTTGAGTATGATTTTTAAAGGCAAAGAGAAATATTGAAGATATCCTAAAGAAACAACAGCTTTTTGTGTCACCTGCTTATTATATAAGTTTAAGGATTACTTTGACTCCTGTCATCTGTCTGTCGTCATTGTCCTTCTTCGTCCGTCACACTTTAACCTACAACCTAACCTTAGTCGTAACTTTAAAAGTATTTGACCTATGTTCATGAACATCTTCATCTTACCCAAAGGATTGTCGTCCAATAACTCTGACTTCCATTTTAGCAGATTTATGCCCCTTTTCATAAATCTTTAACCTGCAACCTAACCAACCTCATAATTTACCAAAATATAGAAAATATTTGGTCATGAACTTTTTGCAATTCTTCCTTATCAATAATTCAGTGCCATTGACATATCTTATGACTCTGACTTCCATTTCAGCGGAGTAATTCCACTTTTCATAAACCTTTAACCTGCAACCTAACTTTGCTCGTGACTTGACCCATGGTCATAACACTTTATGCAGTTCTTGCTTATCAATCATTCTGTGCAGAGTAATGCCCCTTTTCATAATGTTTTTTAACAATTTAAAAAATAAATGTGCACTATAATTCATGAAGAATTGCACCCTGTCTTCAAACTTTATATTAGATTGTCCTTGCTGAAATAAGCACATGACAGGCGACACAAGTTGCCCTTCTAGTCTGGTAATGGCATTGAAATTGAAGATTTTTTTTTTTTTTAAAAAATAATATTCAAATAAAACATTTTCAGGATTGGAAATTTGTCATGAGGATGCATGAAAAGACAACTCATTAGGAACGCAGACAATTATGTAGATTCCTCCGATGCAGGGCATAATCCTCATCACAACATCGTGGAAAATTCATGACAAGGGTGACAGTAACACTAAAGCGGAAAAAGCTAAGGCAGCTATCGGCTGTGTTACTGTATAATCAAGTTTGCAGAGTATTAAGATGGCGTGTGACTCCTGTCGGTCCTATTAATCAATCCTTGTCATCCCTTCCTCAGTTAAACACCAAATTATGGGGTTTTGCCGATATTAGCCTTTGAGTCTTTGGATAATTGAAGTTTATTTATTAATTTCGTAGAATTTCTGTCAAAGGATTTAAATACAAATGCCGTGGTTCCCCATGTTTAATTGCAAAGTCTTCTAAGATGTGTTTATTTATGATTTATTATTCGGATATTCTGAAATTATATCATTTTCTTGGGAATTGGTTACTGTTTTTTCATGGCTACAATTTCCTTTTAATTCATATTAATTCGATAAAACTTTTTTAGGATGCAGGTTGTATTACACGATTGTTTTGTTTGGTGCCTTTAAAGCATTGACACTTTGCCAAAATATCCAGATCAGCTTATAAAAACTTATGCGAATGTATTTTCTGGAGCTTGCAAAGGAAATAGTTTATTTTCCCACCAAATCAGGTCCAAAACCATTTTTATGTCATTTTCTCAGACGAGAATCCATAGAGCTTTCAGTCTTCAAACATGTTTACATGTACATGACAGCAGAATGTTTCTACTACAAGTAGGTCAGTATGAATTACCTTGACCTATTTTCGCACTTTGTTAATTGACATTGAAGTTTTACTTTTAAGTTTTGGATTAAGTTCATCAATCAGATTCCAAAAGCCATACAGCTTTCATCAGTCGGTCAGTGTGAATGACCTTGACCTACTTCGTTAATTTACTCCATTTCTCACTTATAACTGCCATATAGCTTTCAAACTTTAAAAGACTAACAACTTGCACACTGTTACATGACAGCAAAATCGTAAGTAGGTCAATGACCTTTACCTACTTTTGACATACTTCATACTTTTTTAATTACTCCATTTCAACGCACAATACAGGTTCTCCTGACTGACCCCTGCATTGTTTCAGGTGCCATCTCGCTCAACCGCCCACCCTCCCCACCCCCCACCTATCCGAAATTCATGTTCATGCTCTGTTCATTAAAGGTCTTCATCATGACCCTGCATTGTTTCAGGTGCCATCTTGCTCAAATCACTAGAGCAGTGGCAAAAAACAATAAAGGTGGCTCCAGCGAAAATGGAGTGTCTACAATAGAATTTGCAGCAGGTGAGAAGATTCTAGGCCCTGATTCTCCATATTGTATCTCGATGTAAATGTAGGATGAGCCTGGCATGTTCATTCCTGTTAGGCGCCATATAACCTTTCTTGTGTTGGTGTTCATTGGCCAACAGTTACACGCTGGCAACATCAAGGGCCTTTCGGAACTGATCAAGCAGGCTCTCAAAAGACTACGTTTGATCAGGGTCTTGATGCGCTTTTAAATTGATCATGTCCAGGCAAACGTTTGTCATTTTCAACGGGAGAAAGGTCAAACCGGTACAACACAGACAAACTTTTGATCTGCCGCAAAGAGGAGTTTCTCT
Organism: Cyrtodaria siliqua; assembly: GCA_037043455.1. Classification (NCBI taxonomy): domain Eukaryota; kingdom Metazoa; phylum Mollusca; class Bivalvia; order Adapedonta; family Hiatellidae; genus Cyrtodaria; species Cyrtodaria siliqua. The sequence goes on along the minus strand of JAWPHD010006130.1, from coordinate 144,018 downwards.
AACTTGTTGTGCAAGGCATAGTATGATTCTAATAATCCTTAAATTACAGGGTATTTTAAACTGACTATGTGTTGTTAATGTATTGTATTTGTTCATGCTTCAAATTCAGAAATGTATACAAGTTAAAAATGCTTATATCATACATTACGACGCTCGCGAAACAAGTTCGTACTCCCAGTTTTATTTCTGTTTTTCTGCTTTTTAAACCCCATAATCGACATAAAAATAATATTTGAATTGTCTGAAACCTCATAAAACAACATCCAGGTAATTTATCAGGTAAGAGATATTCTGTTTTTGCCAATTAGCGATCAGTTTTATTGCAAACGTGCCTTGCTATATATCCTGCCGGTAATTAATTTAACAAGTTTTTGCTAAAACTACAGAAATTAATTACAGACATAAAAACACAAATAGACACCTTGTTTTAGCTGAAAACAGGTTGTTACATAATTATGAACTAGAAATAGGCTGTTGTTAACAACTACATGCCAAAAAAACTGTTGTAGATTTATGAAATTCGTATTGAGGGCAGCTACATTAGCAAGAAAAACGGTTAACAAGTTTGTTTTACTGTGATTGATGTCTCTATACTATCTAGCGCATCTGTGGTCTAGGAGTTTAAACGACTTTGCATTGTAAACCTTCTCGCCTCTAACCGCTGCGGGTTCGAATCCTACTAGCGGAGGAAATAACTGAGATATTTGGCAAAATAGTTCAAATTGTGATACAAGTATGAAAATTGGCAGAATGATCCCCTAAGGTGTCCTGATCATGCTAAGAACCTGAGCCACTTCATTTTCACCTTATTTCAAAATGGTCACCCATTTTCAAAATGGCCTAAAAGTTCAAAAAATGCTACCATATCAAAGTATTATGCAGAAACTGGTAGTAAAACGTTATTGTATAATGCATTGTTTATATGATAAAGAAAGGCTATTATCGTTTCAAACAGTTTCTTAGTCAAACTATAATCATATATCGAGGGCATAGTGTAAAACTGTTGTATCTTTTTCTTTATTTTTATATAGTTACAACAGTTTTCCACTCACCCCTCGACATATCATAAATTATATACATAATAAAACGTATTATATATGTGATTCGCATAAAAGAGAACATGTTCGGCCGATTTTTTTACATTCAAATAAATTGTTTATCACCAATACATCTTTAAAATCCCTATCCCACCATCAACAGGCAAATTTTACAACATATGAACAATGTTTCAAAACCTACTGACGACGAGCGGGTATATTATATTATATAACTTACATATTTTGAGAATCCAGACTCTATCGACACAAAATAAACGGCTTTAACCAGCCAGGAAAATCCCCAAAACTTGAGCGATGAATTATTTTACACATTCAATCACGGGTATTTTAAGAACCCGTGAATATACCTATTCTTTGCATGTTGGTTCAAGACAATAACATAACTACTTTGCATATTGGTTCAAGGCAATAACATAATTTCTTTGCATGTCTCACACAGGATTCTGAGACCGATTCAGCTACATAATTATATCTTTCAAGAAATCGGAGAGATTTTTCGAGCATGAAAATCACTAAATGAAACCTAAAAGGAAAATTCTAAATATATTGAGACCAGGAAAATTCAAGATATATTGAGACCAACGTTTGAGTTGTACTGTCGAAAAGAAAAACAAGATCTACATCGCAATGGACAAATATTTGAGTGATACTTTGAAAAGTAGTACAAGGAATACCAGAGGTTCCGGTATTAGGACAAATGTTTCAGATTCAAGCAAAGTTCCGGCTAACTGTCAAAACATTTTACGATTATCTCGAAATAAAACTGAACTGTTTTTGCTAATCGCAAAATCAGTCGTAGGCATGTTTAACAAAGCCAATAGTTGTACATGTAACAGCAGATGAAAAATACAGTTCATGTCTATTGAGAAAGATAAACATGCATCATGTAACCACGTAGGGGCTGACACAAATAGGTATGTATGCGTGGAAAACATAAATTCAAGAACCGGTGTAGGGAAATTATAATGTCCGGCTCCGACACTGACATGGCCAGTGTCATCAAAGCGCCCTAAGAACTTTTTCATAGATCAGCTTTGGCCTGATATGGAAGAGGGAAAGATTTAAAATGGCTATGCATACATTACCACGTGCTCCAGTTATGTCCAAAGGACGGAGCATTTTCTTTATTTCATGCTTTCACATGTTGCTAAACCGTTACAACCTTCCACAGGAAATGGCAAACTTGGAACATATACTTGAAACTGCAACAAAAAACTTTGTAAACCTCAGCAACATGCCTAGCAGTATTGATGAATCAGATTATGATGCTTTGTGAGAAATTACATGTGTTTAATATGTATAATAAATCAAGCAGCACATGGATGGTAAATGAAGCCAAAACAACTCTTGAAATTAGGCAATTCCACCAACAAGCTACATTAATACAGCATGCTATCAAACAGGATGTGAATGGTCTCACTCAGGTAGTAATAATAATAATAGTCTTTATTTACAGATGGTAACACATTTAGTTATAAACGAATCTTCCGTGAGGCCCTCTATTATATACAAATTTACAAATGACAAATGACAGAACAAATCAAATAAAGCAGTAATCAATAAAGGCAATATTGTTTTTAAATACTAAATGTTAGCATTCAAACTAAACGTTGCATACACTTTAACACACATACACTCGTTTACCCTAAATTTGTTCAAAAGAAACGAGCTCTAAGATGAATAAATACAATGAAGCTATGGAAAAAGAAAAGAAGCGAGCATAATTAATAACAGCAAAAAACAAATGGAATTGGCATAACCCAGTATAAATACATATGAACAAATGGTGAAAATTACTATTTAAATGTATACAACAAAATTATTTCAAAAGCCCTGTCCGCTTTACTTAAAAATGGTATATTAAAATATATAAGAATTTGATTTGAACATTTGGTTCCTTTCACCCATTTTATGAAATTCGAATGAAATGCATCAATAGTATTCAGAGTTTTTAACTTATCTGGTAAGCTGTTCCATATGATAGGTCCTGTTCGAATATGCAAAACTTTGTTTGTAAATTTCTTTGTTTGGCCTTGGTGGAATAAAAGTATATGTTGATGTTGATCGTAGCACTGGCACATTATCATTTGCCATGTTTAAACATTTCATTAACATATTGAGGTGTTTCTGGTTTGGTGACTTTATACATAAACTTTGCTTTTCTTAGATATAATCTTTCAAAGACTGTTAATATTTTCAATTTTTGCATAGTTTCTAATACATCTACCACATTATAGTCAATTATTACTTTACATGCGCGTTTTGAAGACGAAAAATTCTATTAAGATTCATTTGAGATGTGCCTCCCCAAATTGTATTACAATAATCTATGTGGGGTTGAATGTATATTTTGTAAAACTGAGTTCCGTGCTCGGTAGATAAATATTCTTTAATTCTAAATAGAAGCCACATATTTCACATAATTTTTGGCCACCATCTTGGATATTTGGCCCCATCTTGACAATGATCGATATTGAAATAGCTCAGGTTATTTTTTATTTGAATATAATATTTGCAAGAACTGTGCAAAAGATCATTCTAATGTATCGAAATCAGAACAATTTTCTGGTTATTTCCTCCGCTATACTGGGAACTCAACTTGTGAGAAAGTGTTGATTCTTACGGATGACGGGAGGTATACGTACAGTACTGGTTCTACCTAGGAAAAATGCGGTCATCTGCCGTTACCACAAAAAATAAAATCATCTATCATGAATGACCTAAAACATGCTAAACTGATGTAAAACACCATTCAGATTTCTATACTCTCTAAAGTCACAGGTCTATGCATAGTGTTTTATTTTTCTGAAATGATATATAGATAATATATATATAAAACAAACTTCATTATAATACAAAAATGATCATTTCTCGAAATACGAGCTAGTCCTTTAATAGTAGCATCCGCCCTTCTCCCCGGGACGTCGGGGAACTATTTATATGTCTACGAGGGTGCTTCAAAAAGTTCTGTCACTAGGCATATATCCTTTGAACTGGATATTACACTGAGATAAAGTAGTGTATTTATATTACTACTGGGTTCGCTCTCTTAAATTCCGCAACAAAAATGAAAAAAATCCGGTTATTTATACCCCTGAATTACCTCCCCCTACCACACCTTTTGGATACTGGCATCTCTGAAAATGTCCTTGTTACAAAACGTTGTAAAAATTATTTGAATAATTCTATGCTTTTAAATTTTCTTGTACGCCATCTGTTGTTATTTGCCCATAATCCATCAAAATGATTGTCGAGAATTTGAAAAGGTCTTGCTGCAAACCAGATATGAGTGAATGCATATCCCTTAATTTTAGCAGAAATAACACTGATTTTCTTCATTTTATTTACGGAAATGTTATAATATCTTTTAAATGTCGTAATTATTCTCATAGTATTAATATGTTTTTCATATTTTTTAACAAATCCTAGTACTTCAGTGTTTAAATTTCATATTCAACACATTGTTGTAGAATTTTGTACAATTTTTAGTGAAAATATTGATCATCCAAAAACGCTATTTCAGAAGACTGCCCTTCCATTTAATGTCCATTTATCACTAAATTAATTTTACACGTTAGCTTAAAATGTTAATTTCTAAGACAATGCCTTTTCATCTACCATGCTTAAATTCTGAATTTTGTAATGCACAGATATAACTGGTAATGTATGAGAAATTTCAAAGGTCTTCGACAAGTACTTAAAGAGAAACAGGCATTTAAAAAAGTAACAATTAACATACTTGAAAAAACTCGGGACGAAAATGCCTCAGTATGTATAAGTGATGTGTATTAAATGTTCTATAACTTTCGTCACACAAAAGATACAGCATTTATTTTACCATCAATGGAATGGTATTGAAACTCTCTTTCATTTGGTATCAAACATCAACACTCACAACGAGCACACAATTGTTAAAACGCGTTAGTGACAGAACTTATTGAATGACCCTTGTATAAGGGAGGCGTTGAAAGTAAGGGTCCATCAACTGGCAACAGTTATATTAAATTCCCTTATATATGAGAAAAAAGGATGATTATTAATCATGCGGCTTCTCATTCTTAAAGTCAATAACAAACACTCAAAATTAATGGCATTTCATAATTACATATTAACACACTTTATACCGTTTACTCATTTACGTACACAACAAATACACCATATGTCATTTCATACCATCTCATACATTTCATCCATGTAAAGATAATTAAGTTGAAAAACATATTTATAACCCCGCTTTCACAAAGTGAAGTAGGGGCTATGTAGAAATCACGCTGTCTGTAAGGCCCCACGCGTCGCGTAACACATTTTTGTCCCATTGCATAACACATTTTTGTCCCATTGCGTATTACATTTTTGTCCCATTGCGTAACACATTTTTGTCCCATTGTGTAACACATTTTATTACTTGTATTCAATCCTCAAGCAGTTTTGAATTTGTTGTTCCCAAACTTCATATACACATAACAACTGATGACCTTATGTCTCTACATCACCCATTGTTGATTGCCTAATAGACATAGAATTTAAGCAGGTAGTCATGTAACCTTCAGTGATAGATCAGTTACAGAATGATAAAGACTAAAACATCTATCGTTTTATGTGTCCTGTGAACTGTACGTATGTACTTTAAAATCTGTAAGCAACATGTTTTCATGTACCAGTTCCTTTGAACTGTTCCCCATCAATTTATTGAGTTGTTTTAGCCTTGAAAAACATACCTATGCTCAAGTTTGTTATTTTAATAGTGCATAATGAAAAATACATCTTCTATCTGTTTATGTGTCCCGCTTACTGTACATATGTAATCCCAGATGTTTTCATGTACCAGTTTCTGTGAACTATTCCTGATCAATTTATTGAGTTGTTTTAACCTTGGAAAACATGCTTACTCAAGTTTGTTATTAGTGCATAATGAAAAATGCACTTCATGCTCATCTGTTGAGCGGATTGCAGAATCTGATAGGGAGAGTTGAAGCACTTTTTGAAGATTTGGAATATGTTAAAGGGACACGTAAAACTTGCGGCGTCCCGTTAGTTTTCCTGCATAACTTGCATTTGTTCAGTCCATAATATTAACTATTAGAATAGTTCAAAAGTGAGGCCTCTATAGCCCAGTGGTAGAGCATTGGGCCCACATGCGGAAAGTCGTGGGTTCAAACCCCGCCGGATGCTGGTCTCGCCATATCATGTTTCATTAATTCATTGCTTACCATTCATCACCATTTGGCAAATATTCATCTTGTCGGCCCTCAAATTTGCTTCATGAGTAGTTAGTACCTCGCTGCTGTCTATTGTGATGGTTAGACCGACTGAAAGAAGGGAAGCTGTAGACAGAAATTCGTTCGTTCTTCATATGGTGCATCTAAAGTATGCAGTGGCCAGTAGCCTAGTAGTGGCATAGTAGCTTGAATGGAGTACCATCGAGTACTATGGGGAGGCTGTTTCACAGCAATAGACAATAATAGATGACATATCAACAATGTCCCAGAAACAGTGCAATCCAAAGGAAAAAAAAGAAACATCAGGTGAACTGCGGGTGAACAGTAGGAGGGACAACAGCAGAGCTGGCGGAAGACGGAGTGAGGGGAGGCGAAAGAAAGGAGCAGATAAAAGGCATTGAGAAGGTGGGCCAAAAAAACAACAAACATTTGAAGAAAAAAAAGAATAGTTCAAAGCAAATTGTTTTTGCATATTACTAACTTGATTATATTGCACCAATAATAGATTTTAAACCTATGGTAGAATAATGAAGACAACTAAAAACCAAACATGTTATTTAATTATATGCAAGTGAGTTTGAAGTCGAAATGATACCGGATAAAAAAAAACTGTGATGCTTATGAATTTTATATCTGTCTATCAGGTTAACAGACTGTGACTCATGTTAGTGGCAATAGGCATGCTTTACAACTTGAATTCCTAGAAAACTCATCTGAAAAACTTGAATGGTATAAACACATATTTTGTAATGTTGAAAGGTTACCATTTCACTTGCTGAAATGACATTTTCATAAACCAGTCTACTGAAATGTAGCTGTAATCCATTCGCAACATCTCGTACACTGCTTTGCGGAATCGAGAAGAATGACGTTTATGATTGGCATGTAATCATTACTATTATATGTATATTAGTGATGAAACATTCAGAAGTCTCAATAGTGCAGTTGGTCGAGACGCCGTGTTAGTGCCCAGGAAGGTAGGGTTCAAGCCTACTGATTTCCCTTTTTTTTTTAGTTTTCATTGGTTTATATTATTCCTTTACATTTTTCACTTTGATAACGCAATATTAGTAATTACACATGGTAACAGTGAACAGTTTATATGTGTTGTAATGTACACTCTAAAGCACACGTGAACAATTGTATTTCTGTGGTGATGTGTACTTCTAGCACGTCGTATTACAAGGTAATTGTAATCAATATGTAAGGCATGTCAAGGTTTTTGAACAGAAAGAAGCGAGGTCGCCCACATTGATTTCAAATGCTTGGTAGGAAGAACTGATGGTAAAAATCGGGAAGAACGTAAGAAAACACGGTCGTGGAGTGTTTATGTCTCCGTGACAACATTTATTTTTTTCAATATTGTTTTAACACCCGTGACTTGATATATTATTATGTTAACTTCTTGTCTCTCGGCAGCTATTTTACGCTTGCGTAGAACCTTGCTTGTTATTTTAATGTTATATACAAATATCAAGATTGCCATGTTTCCCTTTAATATTAAAGGGACACATGGCAATCTTGAGTTTTATTCAAACATTAAAATCTGCTCCTCAGTTTACTTATCCTGCGTCATTTTGACTTTAAAACTGCTTGCATATAATTAAATAAAAAATTGAGATTTCAATTTTTTAACTTTCTTCACTATTTTACCAAATTTTTGAATATATTACTGGTGCAATATTATAAAAAGTTAGGAATATGCAAAAATAATTTGTTTTGTTCTAACAATTAATATTAATGATTGAACAAATGCAATTTAAGAGGAAAACTAATGGGACGCCGTGAGTTTTTAAAAAATCAAGATTGCCGTGTGTCCCTTTAAAGGGTGATGACAATTAATATAGGGTGTTTTATGAAATTGGAGGAATAGATCAAACACTTTGGGAAGTGATAAATAAGGAAATCTAATTATCGGAAAGTACTAATTATCAGAAAGTACAAGAAAGCTCATATACAAAATGGGGACATACTTAGGAAGTATTATTCCATATGGAGTCTGCATGGGATCAAACCCGTGACTCCTAGATTACTAGTGCTTAAAGGCACATATAATATGCAGTGACTGTGAATGAGCTTACATGCTTCTGAGTCACGTTTTATGAAACAGTTTACGACAAATTTGATTGTTAGTCAATTTCCTAAATGTTATTCTATTAATTACACTTTACAAATAAACATGATTTCATTTTCTTATGCATAGAGAATCTTACATGAGTGTACTCATTCATTATTGAATTTATAACATGTGTTGGCAAAATGATATAATGCGAGGCTCAATTAAAAGCCTCGCATTATATCATTTTTGCTAACGAGTTTAATAAATTCAATAATGAATGAGAACGAATGTTAGATTCTGTTTATCACATACTTCATATATTGACTTTTATTGCATTTTGCCTGTTGCTTAATACGCAAAACCAACATAAACCGGGGAATTGGATCATATATAGTCATTATCTATTTTATTTTGACAGCGCATACTAGGCTTACTTGCATACTTATATAACTAGTGGTATATCGGAAATATAGAATGCTGGTATTCCACTCCCACACCGTAAGTTATTTGATAAATATATTTCTGCACTTCGTGCACACATAATTGTCTCCATTGAATACTTAAGCAGAAAAAAAAGTACAAATGCTTACCAGAAGCCGTAGGCTTCTTAGAAGCCCTATAAAGGCTCACTTCATCAACACGGGAATTGACTTTTGAAGGTTTGCAATATAAAACTAAAATACATAAAATTATGTGAAATAAAATATGTTTTAATCAATTTCAATAACTTCTATTTTTTTCTTTACTTGTACCCATGGCCCGATGACATTATACACTAACCATTGTGACGTCAGGTTCTGATCAAAATCTAGTACGGGCTTACCACATTGCTGTAGAAACCATTATTGCGTTTCTCTGTTTATTAGGGCTTTCCACCTTTTCAGTGGAAAGACCTTTTGTTTTCGTTCTGTTTATTCTTATTATTCTTATTATTATTCTTTTTCTTCTTCTTTTTCTTCTTCTTTTTCTTGGGAGCACTTTTCATCGTTATAATATTTTAAAATTTGATTTACGATCATAATGATAATTTGGGTGAAAAACAAGTTATCTTTTATTTCAGTTACAATGTAAAGAACTGTGAACTTTTTTCTTCTTGACAAAACTGGCAAATGATTCGGCAGACTGTTTTCCTGGTCAGTTGACAGTTAACAGGTTTCATAGATTCTTTGTCATCTCAAACAGGGCCAGGTTGTGACCGATGTTTTCGCTTACAGATTGTGACCGTTGGTTTATTACGGGGATTTTGACTGATATTTGAGTGTGGATTTTGACAAATGTCAGTGCACGCATATTAATTTCAGATTGAGGCAATGTATTGGTCTCCTTTCATTTGATCAAAATCGTATTAATAATAACTGTAGTTTGATGGTAGATTTTATGCGGTGACTATTAATAGAAACTGATCGCGAATTAATGACTAGTCCCCATTGCAGGGGATCGTAAATGTACAGCAGTTAAGGCTGACGAAGGCCAATATCGATGATGATATCTAATACAGGGATGATATCAGCATTACAATGACTGTTTGGGATGAGGTCAGACTGAAGAAATTGAGGAAACTGTCGTTAAATTAAGAATACGTCAATCATGACGAATTAAATTGTATTCTTTCCACCTAAATCAGGTTTGATGGATTGTTCAGTCATGTAGTGGACTGATCAAGACACTAATCTATGGACTGACACATTTATGTAAAAAAGTGTTCATTTATCATTGATGTGAATACCATATAGCCCCTAATAAGAGCTCCTCCACTAATAGCAGCTCCCCAATACCATATAGCCCCTAATAAGGGCTCCTCCACTAATAGCAGCTCCCCAAACCCACCTTTAACAAAAATAAACATATGTATATACAAAAAATAAATAAAAAATATAAAAATAAAATAGCAGCTCCCCAAGCCCACCTTTAACAAAAATAAACATATGTATATATAAAAAATAAATAAAAAAATATAAAAATACAATAGCAGCTCCCCAAACCCACCTTTAACAAAAATAAATATATGTATATATAAAAAATAAATAAAAAATACATGTATAAAAAAAAAAAAAAAAAAAAAAAAATAAAAAAATTAAGCAATAATTAAAAAAAAGAATTGCATAGCGCCCGGGAGCTAATATTAGGGGAAATCTTGTATAGTATTACACATATTTATAATTATAGCCTTGAAAATTATTAATGCCTTGGAAATTTACCTTGAAAATATAAAAACAGCTTAATACTGCTTTCTCATCTCAAAGTTATTTCTGATCCACACGTTTTCATAAATTCCTCAAATTGTACAAATTATCTATGTTAAAGTTCAACTTCATGAACAGTAAATCTGTATTTTAATATTTAATAATATCAAATTATTCATCAATCATTTGAAGTATTTAAGAAGTAGTTTATAAGGAGTATTTATATTTAATAAGATAAATCAAGTGTAATTTAATTACCGCCCTCTTCTGTTTAAATATCACAAATATCTCATAAAATGTGATTGAATTTCTATTTTTCTCCTCCCTTCATATTTTTTTTCTAAAAAAATCTCAGAATTTAATTGTCATTTTGTGAATATTAGCGAAATTATTTGGCCTATAGTATATTCTCAACACTATCAGGTTTCTTTTAAACTCCGCAGAACATTCGATCATTAGTTGCTTAGCGTGTCATTCATATATTCGTTATTGTTCATATTCAGATTTTTTTTACCGTTAACTCTCCTTTGACACGGATTAATTTCGCCGACCGATCATCAATGCCTTGCGTAATAACGGCTTTTATCATGCAGTCATGAAATGCTGTTAATAATAAATGCGGACAGATGTGTTATTAAAGTATTGCCTTTCAGAGGACACATTATTTTTTGTCGCAGCGGAGTATCGGTTTTAGATTATGATCACATAACGGATAATTAGGATTTCTGCTATCCTGATTTATAGCTTTGATTAATCCAATTGGAATAAATGTATCGGTACAAGCAGGGGCTTATGAATAAAATCGCATCCATACATCAGTCACTTTAGGGTGAATGTGGGCTTAAAAACAATTAAGAGATAAAAGAAAAAAGAAAAAAAGTTGGAATTGATTAAACATATAATTAATGATTATCTAAGATCCCTGATTTTTCAGATGTTTTCTTACTATTGTTTTATTTAGAAATCTTTACAACCACATGGTGCACTTATTTCGCATAAACTAGTGTCAGAGTGATGGCTGAGGAGGCAAGGAGTACTGCTTTACAAAAACTTTTCGTACATTTCTTCTGTGTTTTTGATTCTCAAAAATTGAAATGAGAAATTGTTTAATATACCTGAATGAGAAACTTACACAAGTAATCATTCATTTGATAGAGAATATATTATTTATTTTATGCCAATTGAGAGGTTTTTAGAAATTAAAAATAGAACATTTACTTCAAATAATCATCCACCCCTGTCAGAAATTGTATATATACTGATAAAAATAAGTTTAGCAAGTAAATTGCACGGCAAATTCATTTGCGCATATTCTAGGCTATGAGTGGCAGAGGTCTTTAACAATATAATTAACATAATTAGAAGATATATGCAGGGCATTGTGTTTGAAACAATATCTGCAAAAAAAAATAAAAATGTTTTAATCTACCTGCTTTAAAGAAAATAAAAATGTTTTAATCTACCTGCTTTAAAGAAATCATTTCATTCTTATTTCAATGTAAAGGGAGGTAATTTCAACTAGTTTTAACTAAATGGGAGATAACTCTGATACTTACATTGGATCACAACTGAACTAGTGAAAGAGAAATCGTGCTATGTCATGCAAATGTTTTATAAAACTTCACGTTATAAAATAGTATTCAATTTCTTTAAGCTGAATGTAAATAAGGACATGCCTAACTTATTTTTTTCAGTATATAATGGGTTACCTAGATTCCAATTTGCCAACTGATGTATATAAAGATGGCTCAGTAGTCTCCTTGTACTTTGAATACAAGTCACTTGACTACCATCTGTCCGATGTGAATATTAATAGGGTGATCCCATATACTGGAAGTCACCCTCTGGTTATGTAAGAGGTGCAGAGAAATCTATGTTAGATTCCAGATTACTGTGTGTCTCTTTCCTCTGTGGGAGTGGGCTGCTCCATGAGGTTCCCAGGCAAAGATAGGGCCACTTCTTAAATCACGGCAGGGACTTCGAATTTCCACCAAATCTATGTTCGTTTAATCATTTTTAGCTTGACTTTTGGAAGCAGTTCAATGAAACATCACTGTCATAAAAGGAACTTATAGAGACAAGTGCCATAACCTTGTTATTCATTTAAGAATTATGCCTCTTTTTTACTTAAAATGTTTTTTGCGTGTTCGAATCGCACTGGGAGCTCGACTTGTCAAGTGAGAAAATGTTGATTCTTACATATGGCAGGAGGTATACAGTATTGGTTAAGTAGGGGCTTGCCTCTGCCTCTACCACAAAAAAACAACACACACACACAAAAAAAACAAAAATCGACCGTCATATAATTATGGCCTAACATGTGTTAAAAATTACGTAAAATGCCATTCAAACAAACACATGATTGTATTGAATGAAATAAAAGGAATTCATGGATACTGTTAGCCTCCTTCATGGATACTGTTAGCCCCCTTCATGGATACTGTTAGCCCCCTTCATGGATACTGTTAGCCCCCTTTTTCAACTTCGCTTTTTTATTTAATTTTTCATCATATATCAAAATCTCAATGAAACTGCACTGCACAGTGGCATGTAGTCACTTAAATGCATGAAAAGAACTGAGAGAGACACCTAATTAAGCAGAATTATTCCCCCTTTTCAGCAAGTTTCCGAATAAATAAATAAAGCCTTGAAAGTCGAGCAAGCTGTCCTCCAACATTATTATTAAAAGCCATGACCCCTGTGTTTTTTTCAGGTACCACTTGTGTTGCAGTGTGGCTTTACTGTCGAACCTCTACATCAGAATGCGCAGCAACTCCCTGCAAGACTTGGTGCCGTTCTGCAAGTGAGAAGGTACTGGGCCCATTCTGCATAATTTGGAAAGTGAGCCTGAAATATTAATTTCTGTTAGTGTCATATGACTCTTTTATTAGCCAGCAGAGCTTATGGGATGGCGAGTTGTCCGTCTGTCCGTCTGACCATTAACTTTTACCTCTTTAAGACAATAGGGCCTTCATTTTTCATCCGATCTTTACCAAACTTTAATAGATGGTTAATATCAATGAAAGCTCGGACAAGTTTGAAAATCAGCCAGATTGGACCAGTAACAGCGGAGTTATGGCCCTTGATTTAGTTAAAAATGCTATATTTTGCCTTGTTAAGGTGATACTGGGCCTTTAGTTTCAGGATTCTGGAAATATATTGAAAATCCACAAGCCCAGGGCAAGTGGATTTTCAAAAGTCACTTGCCCTGCCCAAAATGTCACTTTCCCCACATTTAAGAACACTTGCCCTAAAATTTGGAGTTGTACCATTAGTTGTGTGATGCGTGTTAAACGGGACAGACCGCCACATAATTTGGACCATTATAATTAGTTGGAAAAGAAAGGGAGAATGTATTTTATTGTAGTTTAATAATACATTGTATTTATTCATATGAAAAAACAACTTGTGCATTTTCTTCTTTGTGTCGATTACATATGTGTGTTATGAAGGTCACAGTATACAACTAATTTTATCCCCCCTCCCCGCCCCACACCCACCCCACTCCATCCACTACACACTAGAATGGAAACATCCAGTCGGACAAGTGGCGGGGAACCAGATTTGCGTAGGTCACTTGCCCGCACCCAAAATCCACTTGCCCGGGGCGTCCTGCAACCGTATTTCCAGAACCGTGATTTTTCATCTGATCTTTACCAAACTTTAACAGATTGTTAATATCAATGAAAGCTAATTGGACAATTTCGAAAAACAGCCAGTTTGGACCATTAAGAGCAGAGTTATGGCCCTTGATTTAGCTAAAAATGGTATATTTTGCCTCGTTAAGATGATAGGGCCTTCATTTTTTTATTTAATTTTTTTTTCATTCATTTTTAGCTCTACTGGCCAAGGGCCAGTTGAGGCCAGTTGAGCTTATGGGATGGCGAGTTGTCCGTCGTCTGTCCATCCATCGTCCGTTGTTAACTTTTGTCTTGTTAAGACGATAGGGCCTTCATTTTTCATCCGATCTTTACCAAACTTTAACAGATTGTTAATATCAATGAACGCTAATTGGACAATTTCGAAAAAACAGCCAGTTTGGACCATTAAGAGCGGAGTTATGGCCCTTGATTTAGCTAAAAATGCTATATTTTGCCTCGTTAAGATGATAGGGCCTTCATTTTTTTTTTCCATTCATTTTTAGCTCTACTGGCCAAGGGCCAGCAGAGCTTATGGGATGGCGAGTTGTCCGTCGTCCGTCCATCCGTCGTCCGTTGTTAACTTTTGTCTTGTTAAGACGATAGGGCCTTCATTTTTCATCCGATCTTTACCAAACTTTAACAGGTTGTTAATATCAATGAAAGCTCGGACAAGTTCGAAAACCAGCTAGATCAGACTGGTAACAGCGGAGTTATGGCCCTTGATTTAGTTAAAAATGCTATACTTTGCCTCTTTAAGACGATAGGGGCTTCATTGTTCATCCGATCTTTACCAAACTTTATCAGATTGTTAATATCAATGAAAGCTTGGACAAATTCGAAAACCATTCATGTCGGACCAGTAACAGCGGAGTTTTGGCCCTTGATTTAGTTCAAAATGCTATATTTTGCCTCGTGAAGACGATGTGGCCTTCATTTTTCATCTTATCTTTACCAAACTTTACCACATTGTTAATATCAATGAAAGCTCGGATAAGTTGGAAAACCAGCCATATCGGACTAGTAACAGCAGAGTTATGGCCCTTGATTTAGTTAGAAATGCTATATTTTGCCTCGTTAAGACGATAAGGCCTTCATTTTTCATCCTATCTTTACCAAACTTTACAACATTGTTAATATCAATGAAAGCCCGGACAAGTTCGAAAAACAGCCATATCGGACTAGTAACAGCGGAGTTATTGCCCTTGATTTAGTTAAAAATGCTATATTTTGCCTCTTTAAGACGATAGGGGCTTCATTGTTCATCCGATCTTTACCAAACTTTATCAGATTGTTAATATCAATGAAAGCTTGGACAAATTCGAAAACCATTACTGTCGGACCAGTTACAGCGGAGTTTTGGCCCTTGATTTAGTTCAAAATGCTATATTTTGCCTCGTGAAGACGATGTGGCCTTCATTTTTCATCTTATCTTTACCAAACTTTACCACATTGTTAATATCAATGAAAGCTCGGATAAGTTGGAAAACCAGCCATATCGGACTAGTAACAGCGGAGTTATGGCCCTTGATTTAGTTAAAAATGGTATATTTTGCCTCGTTAAGACGATAGGGGCTTCATTGTTCACCCGATCTTTACCAAACTTTATCAGATTGTTAATGTCGTTGAAAGCTCGTTCGAAAACCAGCCTTATCGAACCAGTAACAACGGAGTTATGGCCCTTGATATAGTTAAAAATGCTATATTTTGCCTCGTTAAGATGATAGGGGCTTTATTGTTCATCCGATCTTTACCCAACTTTATCAGATTGTTAATATCAATGAAAGCTCGGACAAGTTCGAAAACCTTCCATATCGGACCAGTTAACAGCGGAGTTAATGCCCTTGATTTAGTTCAAAATGCTATATTTTGTCTCGTTAAGACGATAGGGCCTTCATTTTTCATCCAATCTTTACCAAACTTTTATCAGATTGTTAATGTCAATGAAACCTCGGTCAAGTTCGAAAACCAGCCAGATCGGACAAGTAACAGCGGAGTTATGGCCGTTGATTTTGTTAAAACTATAATTTGCCTCGTCATACCATAGGGCCTTCATTTTGCATCTGATCTTTGCCAAACTTTACCAGATTTTATAAAAAAAAAAAAGATTGATTTTTTTGAATTTTGTTTTTTGAATTTTTTATTTTTTTATTTATTTTTTTTGATTTTTTTTTATTTTTTTCAATTTTTTTAATGAATTTTTTTTTTTCAATTTTTTTTATTTTTTTTTAGCTCTATGTTGGACCAGTCGGACCAGTAACAGAGGAGTTATGGCTCTTGATTTAGTTAAAAATGCTATATTTTGCCTCGTTAATACGGTAGGGCCTTCATTTTTCATCTGATCTTTACCAGACTTTACCAGATTCTTTAGTTATGGCCCTTGATTTAGTAAAAAAGCTGTTTTTTGCCTGAAACTTTCAAAAAAACGTAAATGGCAGTCACTCGCTTCATTGATGTTATAAGAGCCATGTTAGCCAGTAGAGCGTCCACAGGCCCTCTTGGGCCTCTTGTTTTTTTCATATTTTTAGCTCTACTGGCCGAAGGCTGGCCGAAGGCTGGCCGAAGGCCAGCAGAGCTTATGGGATGCCGAGTTGTCCGTCGTCCGTCCGTCCGTCCGTCGTTAACTTTTGTCTCGTTAAGACGATAGGGCCTTCATTTTTCATCGGATCTTTACCAAACTTTAACAGGTTGTTAATATCAATGAAAGCTCGGATGAGTTCGAAAACCAGCCAAATCGGACAAGTAACAGCGGAGTTATGGCCCTTGAGTTAGTTAAAAATGCTATATTGCTATATTTTGCCTCGTTAAGACGATAGGGTCTTCATTTTTCATCCTATCTTTAACAAACTTTACCACATTGTTAATATCAATAAAAGCTCAGAGAAGTTCGAAAACCAGCCAGATCGGACCAGTAACAGCAGAGTTATGGTCCTTGATTTAGTTAAAAAATGCTATATTTTGCCTCGTTAAGACGATAGGGGCTTCATTGTTAATCCGAACTTTACCAATTTTTATCAGATTGTTAATATCGATGATTACTCAGACAAGTTCGAAAACCAGCCATATCGGATTAGTAAAAGCGGAGTTATGGCCCTTGATTTAGTTAAAAATGCTATATTTTGCCTCGTTAAGACGATAGGGGCTTCATTGCTCATCCGATCTTTACCAAACTTTATCATGTTGTTAATGCCGTTGAAAGCTCGAACATGTTCGAAAACCAGCCATATTAGACCAGTAACAGCGGAGTTATGGCCCTTGATTTAGGTAAAAATGCTATATTTTGCCTCGTTAAGATGATAGGGGCTTCATTGTTCATCCGATCTTTAGCAAACTTTACAGATTGTTAATATCAATGAAAGCTCGATCAAGTTCGAAAAACATTCATATCGGACCAGTACCAGCGGAGTTATGGCCCTTGATTTAGTTCAAAATGATATATTTTGCCTCGTTTAGACGATAGGGGCCTTCATTTTTCATCCGATCTTTACCAAATTTTATCAGATTGTTAATGTCTATGAAAGCTTGGTCAAGTTTGAAAAACCAGCCAGATCGAACTATATACAGCAGAGTTATGGCCCTTGATTTTGTTTAAAAATGCTATAATTTGCCTCGTCATACGATAGGGCCTTCATTTTGCATCTGATCTTTGCCAAACTTTAGCAGATTTTATGACTTTCTTTTTTACGTTATTATTTTTATTTATTTTTAAATTTTCTTATTTTTTTATTTTTTATTTATTTATTATTTTTTTTTTTTTATTTATTTTTTTTTTTTTTTGATTTATTTTTTCTAATTATTATTTTTTGATTTATTTCTCTTTTTTTTTTATTCATGTTTTTTTTTTTAAATATTTATTGATTGATTGATTTATTTTCTTCATTTTTTTTTTTTTAATTTTTTATTTTTAATTGATTTAATTTTTTGTTATTATTTATTATTATTATTTTTTTAATTTTAATTTTTTTTTTTTAATTGAATAATTGTTTTTTTTCATTTATTTTTTTTGGATTATTATTATTCTCATAATGTTTTTTTTTTTTTTTTTTTTTTTTTTTTTTTAGCTCTATGTTGGACCACAGTCGGACCAGTAACAGAGGAGTTATGGCTCTTGATTTTGTTAAACATGCTATATTTTGCCTCGTTTATACGGTGGGGCCTTCATTTTTCATCTGATCTTTACCAAACTTTACCAGATTCTTTAGTTATGGCCCATGATAAAGTTAAAAAGCTGTCTTTTGCCGAAACTTTCAAAAAAACTTAAATGGGCAGTCACTCGCTTCATTGATGTTATAAGAGCCATGTTAGCCAGTAGAGCGTCTACAGGCCCTCTTGGGCCTCTTGTTTTTTTACTTAGCAGGAAGCAATGGTATGATTTCTAGTTGTTCCTATTGCGTTTTTTTTTCCGGTTTGTTGATTTTTGATGGAGTTAAGGCCCCTTGACATTTTTACTTTATATTTCTTGGCGGCGCTACTCCTCCTAAACGCCTTGTTGGATTTCGATGAAACTTGGCAGGAAGCATGGGTAAGATAACCAGTTGTGTATGTCGCGCTTTTTGTTTCGAGTTCGCTAATTTTTGACAGAGTTATGGCACTTTGACATTTTACTTTAAATTTCTTTGTCGGCGCTACTTCTCCTAAGCGGATTGTTGGATTTCTATGAAATATGGCAGGAAGCCTCAGTATGATGTCTAGTTGTTAGTAACGACAGAGTTATGGCCCTTGATTTGTTGAAAATGATGTATTGTATTTTCCTTGGTTAAATCTGTAGCTACTTCGTTTTTTTTATCTTATCTTTACCATATTTTGTTTAGAATGTTAATATAAACCCCCACACACATTGATGAAATCTCATTCATAGAAGAAAGTGGGACAAATTAAACAATACCCAAGCCAGACTAGACACAGCAGTCATATTGCCTGATTACAAGGTGAGCGATTTAAGGCCGTTCTGGCCCTCTTGTTTTTGCAATGGTTTTAAAAGAAGTACTGATGGGAATTTTATGATGACAACCCTTGAAATAAGAGCCATTTTAGCCAGTAGAGCGTCCACGGGCCCTCTTGTTTTTAGCTGTAAAACAAAATTCAACTATCTGCGAACAACTTTAAATAACGAAAATGTATTCCTGAGCCGACGACAACAATACTTTTAATTCCTCTTGAAGTGAAGCAAAAACACACCACACTTTTTGTGTTTTTGTCTTAGACGGAACATAATATCCTTGCACGTTGTTTCGCATAAATGACTTTTGACCATATTTCATAAGATATCAGTGAAAGCTTGCGTCAGTGAATACTTCAAAGTGGAGTTCTCAGGTAAAAATAACTCTGCATCATGAAACTGTGGTGGTATTATAAGAAACATTTGCAGACAATTTGGCAAATATTGAACTTACTTCAATGTGAAAATTAGTTTGCTTAATATCAATATATATCCAAAATGTCTACATAGTTTGGCTGGTAGGTTGAAATTGAAGAATAGTCTGAAATTGTTGGCATAATCTTCCAACAGACCTTCTTAACGTGTTTTTGACATTTTTGCGTTGCAAAGTCAGCAAGTTCTTTTTAATAAACATGGCTGTCTGGTAGTTAATTTATAAATACCTCTAACTTAAAATTGCAGTTAAGGCATGTTTTTGTATTTTTTTTGCATGTAAGCGGCTATCTTACAACAAATAAAATATGGACTGAAAATTTTCTGGGTGGCAGGTAGTGCACGTATTTGTCTGTGTAGTATGAAGGTTATAGTTTTCTCACATCGGCGAGGTAACCCGGTGAGAAGCATGTGTATTTATTTTTTTTGCCTCATAAACTGGGTTTACTACAGTATTTTAAAAATTGCAAATTATTGGTTAATAAATATGTCTGGGTAAAAAAAAATATGTCTATCTCGCATCCAGTCCCGTAAAAACTTCTTTACCGCTTTTAATTTCACTTTTAGCGCATGTTCGACCACAGCTAGCAGATACACCAGGTGTGTTATATTTAGGGCATATCAGGTCTGTTACGGCAGGTTAGTACAGGTTAACGGCCCTCGACATGCTATCAGGATAAATGTTCTGTAACACTTGTGTTTTGTCTCGCAGGATTATGTAATCAGCAATAAAAAATAGAGCTCTATGGTACTATCATCGTGCCGGTCTGACTGGTGCACAGAGAGAGTCTGCGAAGTTTAATGGGTCATATAGAACTTAGCTGTACAATTTTGTTCTATAACATTTTTTTTTGTTTGGCTGTTTTTATAGCCGTTATTTGGTCATGTTCCCAAAGCCAGTTTTTCCAATTCTGAGAAAAAAAATCCGAGTTGAAAGGAAAAAACAAGTAGCGTTATAGTGCGACATTTACTGAGTATGAAATGCTTTTAACTGTCTGTTGACCTTGTTGTAGTTAAACAGTACTAAAGATACAGTTATGAAATGAATGTTTAACTGTATTTTTTTTTTTCTCCCCAATTTTAAGAAAAATCCCGCTAATTTCTCAATTGTGCAAAAAAAAACACTGTATAGAAACTCAGGTTTATAGAAAGTTTTAGCTAGGCCTGAAAAGTTACGGTAGCATTATATGAAATATTTAATATATTCAGAAAAGAAAAAGAAACGCATAATAGGTATTTCCGCTATATATTGTATGTTTAATATGCTACTCAGCAGCTAGTCGAATGGTACAGGACGACATTAGGCTTGTCCTCTTGGAAAGTAGGTTTAATCAGCACCGAACACACCGATGGTCACCGCTTTAAACTTTACTTAGGCTTTATGAACATTGCAGTCTCTTAACATCACAATATTGAAATGGCTTTTTCAAGCGAAACTTTAACATTTATGAATTTCGTGTACTTTGATTAAGGTCTACTACATGACAGAGTTGTCCTTTCTGTAATTGGGTGTAGCCCCTTTTTGTACAAAACACGTTGAGATATATCTGGAATATTACATGGAATTCAGTTTATATAATAAATAGTTTCCTTTCAGTATAGATTGTACACAGGGCGGTGCAGTAGTCCAGCAGTTAGGGCTTTAGATTACTAAACCAGAGCTCAGGTGTACCGTTATCTCCCGACTTGCTTGTCTTTCTGATAAGACTTTAACCAAGGTTCCTTTCTTAATATGACCAAAACAACTGAAATGAGATAAAAAAAATAATACAAATCAGTTATAAGTTCAAGTTTCCCTGTATGATGTTATATGATGGGATAATTGCAGCTTGGTTTATCACTGCTAAAAATATTTCCTCTTTTATACATCCTTGGTATGTCTAGTATGGGAAATGCCTACCTGAAAATGGCATGACCTAAACTATTTGATTAATTGGAATTAGCTTTTCTTTGGATCTAATTTGGCTCCTGTCCTTCTGTTTGAGACAGCTCCTATACAAGATACAAGATTCAAGAATATTTAGTTTAAGTCAGTTTTTACAAACGAATATAACATTAGCTCTATGAGCTATTTTCCAACAGAACATTTGTAAAACATAAAAACATATAATATAGCAGCTAAAACAGAAAGAGCATGGGGTTAAAAATTATATATATCACATGTTATTTAAAACATACATTATCTATATCACATGTTATTTATAACATACATTATATATATCACATGTTATTTATAACATACAAATCTGGGTGCTTATAATGTTATTACAATAGCCCAGATAAAGTCATAATTAGACAAAGATAAACATGATTTACGTTTAAGCTCATTTTAAGCCCATTTAAGCATACACACATTAAAATAATTATTCTAAGCACACATGCATTAGTAATACATAGAAAATGTCAACAAATAGTGCATAAGTACATACACATTTACTTCTAGCACATCACTGTCATCTTAATTAAACTAGAACATTTACTAAAGCTAAAAAGGCGATCTCATTTAAAGCACACTTTATAACACTCATTTGCAACCATAATAAAACACTGAGGGTATTTTTATTCAGTATGTTAATAATATGTTAGGTATTAAGAACATAAAAACAAAAACACTGAAAAAAAATAAGCATACAACCACGTGCACGTAAGCAAAATAAACACATATGCGTAATGAGACACTAATTAAAACTAAACAAGATATCTTAAATAATAAGCATGCATGCACATAAGCAAAACAAAATAATAGCACATCAAACATAGCAGCACATTTATGAAAATTAAGGGACACAATAAGAAATGAGGGAAATGAGGGAATATTACAACTTATATAATTCTATAGTTTATATATAGCAACACAAAAACTCAAAAAGAACAAGCAAGCAAGCTCATATTATCCCATCTAGCAATCATTAGTATCCTTTGAATTATTGTCTTCAAATATTATCAATGGTTGCATGAGTGAAACAATTTAGAAAAGGTTTCATTTTTATTACAATTTTTTTTTAATAAAAATGTATAACCACTGAGCATGGTGTCAGGTCTAGGTTGAATTTTTTATTTAAAATGTGTGTGTTTCTAATGGTAGGTCTAACATGATAAGCCATTAAAAGGTATAGGTTATTTTGACATGTTTGTTCTTACCCCAAGCCCCTTGTGGTTCCCGGGCAAAGAATAGGGCCACTACAGATCCCATTAGAGGAGTAGGCAGAGGGGTAGAATCCCCCCAAATTCATGTTCATTTCATCATGTTTTGTTCATGCTCATTAAAGGTCTTCATCATGACCCCCCCCCCCCCCCCCCCCCCCCCCCCCAACCCCCACCCCCATTGTTTCAGGTGCTATCTTGCTCAAATCACTAGAGCAGTGGCAGAAAAACAATAAACGTGGCTCCAGCATAAATGTAGTGTCTACAATAGAATTTGCAGCAACTCTGCAGTTCTGCGGGTGAGCAGGTTCGAGGCCCATTCTCTATATTTTATCTCAATGTAAATGGAGGATGAGCCTGGCATGTTCATTCCAGTAAGGCGCCATATAACCTTCCATTTGCGCCTTAAAACCCAATTCAAGCCAAGTCAAGTTTTACCGCAATGTTTGCAATCTATTCAGGGCTACCACAGATATTTCATAACACAATATTATTAAAAAGATACTCAGGTAGTTGCTGATGCATCACTTTCTTTCAAAATCGATACCTAAATTTTGCTCCAATATCAGCATGACATCGTACTGTTTCTGATGAAGAAGCAAAATTACTAGGTTAATTGATAGTTAATTAGAGATAATTGGTTTTTAACAACTCTACCGCCCCAAAGTTACATAATCCATAACTAGTATTTTGCGTTATTTATTAGCCCCGGTGTTATCTGCCTTTATCAATAACACTCCAGGTACCCTATGGCTGCACATGTTCTACAGTTTCAAAGCATTGATAAGACTGACAACTTTCAATATAAAATCAGCAGGGATGTTCAAGCAATGCTGGGAGAAATATCTGTAGGCGTATACCTCATGTCCTATCTCCTACTTACAAACTTGTTGTACAGTCTGGTGCCTAATATAAAACATTGCGCTGCTTACTTCACCGATATATGACATTATCAAATTCCCTGCAATTTTTTATTCCCCAGCTTTTTTATTTTCTATTGGAGCATCACTGGATCAACTAATGTTGCAAGGGCTGTTACTTATGTTCTAAAAACTTGTGGGTCAATCCCATTTACCTTGTGAAAAAAAAAAATGAAATGAAATACGTTAACCAAATCACCGGGTCAAAGGTCAGGGTAAGAGTAAGCCTACAGTCAAAACAGTTTGGCTCATTATCTGAAGTGTATGTTATAAATTCTAATGAAACTATATATAAGTAGGCAAGTTGGTGTTAATTGATAAAAGGTCAAGGTCATGGTGAACTTGATATTGACCTTGAATCTGGCCTCCACACAGTTATATTTTAGGTTTTAGCTCTCCTGATCAAAGATCAGCAGAGATATCAAAGATCAGCAGAGATTATGCCATGGTGCGGTGTCCGTTGTCCGTCCATCTGTCTGTCTGTCCATAAACTTTTTTTTGCGGTGACTTCTGTGAAACTACTGGATGGATTTTCATGAAACTTTACAAGAATGTTGCCCATAATGTCTAGTTGATCCTAGCAAAAATTCAGGTTGATGTGAAATCCAAGATGGCCACCACCAAAGCTAAAAATATATTTTTAAAAGACAAGTTTGTAGCGACTACTTCTTGAAAACTATAAGTGATATTGATATGGGACTTTTCTAAAATGATCAGCATGACATGATGTTGGTCCTTGTTGAAAAGTATTTTGATTTGACAGTGAACATGGTTGCCTGTGACCATCTTTGTTTACCTAGAGTTATATATAAAAACTTGTAACGACTACTCTGAAACTACTTGACATATTTTCATGAAACTGCACAGGAATGCTGATTTAGCTATCAAAACCTATCAGTAGAGCTTCAAGGTCATTGACCTCTTGTCTATGCAACTGTGTGTGTATGTATGCTTTGTGTGGGAGGCAAGATAGCTTGTGATTTTGCCAAAAAAATATTATCAGATTTCAAAGCAACAAAATCAAATTTCATAATCAAATTTCATCACTTTTAATGAAAATTGCAATTTGTCTTCTAATTTTGAAATCAGTTGACCTTTAAAAGGTCAAGGTCACAGTGTGAAAAAGAAAAAAAAGTCTGCTATTTGTCTTAATTTCTTCTTTACAAATCGTTTACTTGTGTTTATTTTGGGTTTTATAAGATGCTTTTTGTAATGGTGTCAGTAGTGAAAAGGTCAAGTTTATCATGGATGCAGTATGGATGCAGTGTAATGATGCAGTATGGATGCAGTGTAATGATGCAGTATGGATGCAGTATGGATGCAGTGTATACACAATATCTCAAGTTTACCTTGCGTCACATGAGCTTATATTGTACCATCTAGCAGTGCTCTTGTTGTACCACAGTGGTCTCACAAATACCTGAAACAGTTTGCAAAGGTGTTTTCCACTCACTGCTCACTGCAGTTGATTATCAGATTATCACAGAACCCTCTACTACAGCTTGTTATCATAGAATATTACTGTATTTTCCAATGCATCTAAGAAATATGCAACATAGCTCCTCCCTAGCATCTTTCAAATATTATTTTTCCAAACAATTTTGGAAATTCATATTGTGTCGTTGTGTCCTTTCTTTGATTACAAAATGGCAGTATGTTGTCCTCTTTTAATGTCACCTCTCTTTCTTCATAACTAAAGGCATGGCTTTTTTATACCCCTGAAGGGTGGCATATAGTAGTCGCACCGTCCGTCAGTCGGTACCATCGAGTCCGGTAAATAACTCTGACATTCATAGACGTACTTTCAAATAAATTGGCACAAGTACTCACCACAACAAGACAACATGTCGCGCGCAAAATCCAGCTATGTGGCTCCAAGGTCAAGGTCATACTTGGAGGTCAAAGGTAAAAAAGAAGTGCTTTCATGTCCATATTTCATGTCCATTAAATAACTCTGACATTCATGGATGGATTTTCAAATAACTTGGGACAAGTGTTCACCACAACAAGACGACATGTCGCACGCAAAATCTAGGTCTGTGGCTCCAAGGTCAAGGTCACACTTAGAGGTCAAAGGTCAGAAAGAAGTACTTTTGTGTCCATATTTTGTGTCTGGTAAATAACTCTGGTATTCATGGAGGGATTTTCAAATAACCGAGCGCAAGTGTTCACCACAACAAGACGACATGTCTCTGACATATATGGACGGATTTTCAATAATTTGGCACAACAAGATATGTCGCTTGCAAAATCCAGGTAAGTGACTCAAAGGTCAAGGTCACACTTAGAGGTCTAAGGTTAAGAAGAAGTACTTTCCTGTCCATATTTTGTGTCTGGTAAACAACTCTGGCATTCATGAAGGGATTTTCAAATAACCGGGCGCAAGTGTTCACCACAACAAGACGACATGTCACATGCAAAATCCAGGTCTGTAGCTTCAAGGTCACACTTAGAGGTCACACTTAGAGGTCAAAGATCAAAAAGTACTTTCATGTTCATATTTCGTGTCCAGTAAATAACTCAAATAACTTGGCACAAGTGTTTACCACAAGACGACGTGTCACGCTCAAAATCCAGGTCTGTGGCTCCGAAGTCAAGGTCCCACTTAGAGGTTAAAGGTCAGAAAGAAGTACTTTCAGTCCCACATTTTGTGTCTGGTAAATAACTGTGACTTTCGTGGAGGGATTTTGAAATAACCTGCCACAAGTGTTCACCACAACAAGACGATGTGTCTCGCGCAAAATCCAGATCAGTAGCTTCAAGGTCCAGGTCACACTTAGAGGTCAAAAGATGCTTTATGACCCTGATTTGAATAAAGTCATATTAGTTGTGTCCGGTGTATAACTTTTTATCATGTAGATATGCACTTTTCTGCCTTATAAAGGGGTGACCTATTAAATTTTGCTTTAATTAGGCACTGGCCAATAAAGCAAATCAATGCGGAATCCCTCGGCGTTTATTATACGTAACGTTATCTGACGTCATGCACGTAACTTTGCCCGACGTCATAAAACAAACAAAAAATAACAACATGGCGACGTCCTCGATAAGCGTACCATTTTGAGAAATAGGTAATAATAGTAATTCCTACAGAAAATATGGATAATCTACATGATAAATAGAATATTACGTCAGTGCCTTTTACTATCAAGTTTATTAGGCTCGGCACGAAAACAAAGAATGGCTCAGCAGAGCCTCGCCATTCTTCGTTTTCTATGCCTCGCCTAATAAACTTGATAGTAAAAGGCACTGACATAATATTCTCTATGTCATTGGTTGAGGGATTTTCATATAATCTGGCAGAAATGTTAACCATAAGAAGATGACCTGTCGCGCCCAAAACCCAGGTCTTGTGGAAATACGGATAAATACTTCGGGGGCATTTGTCACTTACAGTGACATAGTGACATTTCTTGTTTTCCTCTGGAATTTGGGATAGCTCGGCATTTGAAATTTGGAAAAATCATGTGCTTTTGGGGGAAATTATAAATTGTTTTGGAACTGTTGCTTTGAAGTAATAAAAGTAATAAAGAGCAACTATGAATGTGCTTGTTTCATATTATTTTATTATTTAAAATTGTGTTACCAGAGGGTGGGGATGAGGGGTTTAAGATCTTCTCGACATGGGATCTCGGACCTATTGGCATTTTGAAATTTTTTGACCCCTGTGGCACCTGGTCTATATCATACACACTCAAAAACAAACAACAAATTCTCATTTAAGGTGACTTTTTTTTCCTCAGTTGGGAAAGAGACACTTCTGTTTTGGATCGGGAATTAGCATTGTCTTATATAATGTAAAAAAGACTGAAGAATATAGTCTTACTTGCATTATATAATTGGTCCCCCATTCAATAAGCTTGTTTCCCTTGCAGCAGATTGTCACCCTTTATTAATAGAAACCTGCATGGAGTTGTCACCCTTTCACCTTAAACATCTGCAGAATGATAACCTCTTATCTCTAGGGCTGACTATTGAAGGGACAATTGACTATTGAGATAGTATTGCTATTGCAGAAAATACAATTGCAATACTACTACCATTGAGATATACTATTGCAAATACTATTGGGCAAAATTGAATTATTACAACTACCGGTACCTTTTTAATTTTGACAATTTTGAACAGTGTGTTCTTGGCCACATTTGTTGTTACTATGCGACTTCTAAAAGATGGGACATTCAAAATAACCTGCGATATGAGGACAGCGGTCCAGTGAAGTAGTTGATGTCCAAGTACTCGCCAAAATAAACTTTTTTAAAAAAATATTTGTGTTAATTCAATATTCCTGCATTACAATAAATAATTTACAAGCATTAGTTTTAGATTCCTAAATTGTGCATGTTCAACAATCAGTCAGTCTTTACGTCTTTTAGTAATCCCCATATATATTAAAATCATTACTACTACCCATTAAGGTCATAAATGAATCCATATGTGCATCTCCTTAATTTTTCGAAATGGCTATTTTTAGGAGAGGAAAACACAACTTAGAAGACATAAAAACACAAATGAAGTTATTAATCAGCTTATTAAATGAAATATATACTGACTGTTGAAACTATCGATAGTTCAGCATACTATTGGCGATAGTTACAATCGATAGTTCAAGTTGATATTGATGCATTGCTATTGGGACGATCACTATTGCAATACATCGATAGTTTGATGTATTGTTACACCTCTACTTATCTATCCATGCTACACTGTAAATAAACAGGAACACTCTGGCTTCAAATGTAAATAAACCCGCTGATCTGAGCATGTGAGAAACTACTGGGAAATATGAATCATAACAATTTCTGCAAATACAACTTTTTCTCATTGAGCCAGGTGCTGTGTCCTCCTGAATGTGTATCTCCTCTAAATGTGAACGGATAAAACTTAATTGCCCCTGTTTCTGCTACCTTTATTGCCTGTTATTGGGCGACTCCTGTTTCTTTTCTAAGATCAGCTGCACTGGCTGGAATAGTAAAACAAGTCACACCCATTCATTTTGAATGATTTAACAGATATTTGGATTCCAATGTAATAAACATGAAATAAAACATAAGAAATGCTTATGAAATCTCTCATTTCTAGGTCTGTCTGACACCATGTGTTAATGGCAAGAATAGTCATTGAAGCTGTGTGGGAACTTCAGTATTTCACTGAAGCATGCACAGGTAATTGAATGAATAAATGCTATGATGCATCTGAGATTTGGAACTTCAGTATGTTACAAAATTATGCACAGGTAATTGAATCAGTAAATGCAATTATGAATGTGCAACTTCAGTATTTCATAAAATTATGCCAGGTAACTGGATGTGTCTTAATGCAATTAACAATCTGAGCAACTTCAGCATTTCACACAATTAGTCTTACTTGCATCATATAATTGTTTTCCCATACAGTAATTATCTTATTTCCCTTTGCAGTTGATTGTCACCCTTTATTAATAGAAACCTGCATGGAGTTCTCTCCCTTTCACCTTAAACATCTGCAGAAAAATAACCTCTTTTATCATGCAGCTTATGTTTACAGCTACTGTCTACTAACCTAATATTTTCCGCCCAACTGCTGTATTATGCTAGTGGCTACACACGCTATTAATTGATGATTTAAAAAGTCAGGAATCAGCCATTTAAACTACAAAAATACACAATAGTTTTATGCTTACCAGTTTAGAAATGCAATACATTTATCAAAAGAAAGTATTTTGCATTTATTATCGATATTAAATATACTTAAATGCCGAAAATGTTTTTTTGCCAAAAGTTACTTCCCCTGACAAACTATCCTCCATTTGTATTTTGACGGCAGCAGACGTAAACTGTACATTTCCATTGTTTTTCAGGTAAATTATGTTATTTAAAACAGTTGCATGATAAAAAAAATTACATGGTTAGTAACTTGGAATTTCAGTTGTATTTTGGCTCGTATCGAAAAGTGATAAATATTCTCCAGAGGCTCACATTTATCACTTTTCTTATACTCGCCAAAATACAGCTGAAATTCTAAGTTACTAACCATGTTATTCTTATATCTCTCAGTGCCAAAACTGTAAATAAACAGGAACACTCTCATTCTGGATGTAAATAAACCCATAAACCCGCTGATCTGAGCATGTGAGAAACTACTGGGAAATATGAATCATAACAATTCCTGCAAATATAACTATTTCCCATTGAGCCAGGTGCTGTGGTAATTATCAACTTATCTCCTGAATGTGTATTTCCTCTAAATGTGTACCAATAAACATAATTGCTCCAGTTTCTGCTACCTTTATTGCCTGTTAATGGGCGACTCC
Organism: Cyrtodaria siliqua; assembly: GCA_037043455.1. Classification (NCBI taxonomy): domain Eukaryota; kingdom Metazoa; phylum Mollusca; class Bivalvia; order Adapedonta; family Hiatellidae; genus Cyrtodaria; species Cyrtodaria siliqua. The sequence continues at coordinate 114,134 of JAWPHD010006130.1, read as the reverse complement.
TACCATATTTCTTTTCTAAGATCAGTTCCCCTGTCTTAAATAGTTTAACAAGTCACACCCATCCATTTTGAATGTTTTGACAGATCTATGGATTTGGATGTAATAAACATGAAATAAAACATACAAAATGCTAATCAAATCTCTCTTTTCCAGGTCTGTCTGACATTATGTTTTAATGGGAAGAATAGTCATTGAAGTGTTTGGGAACTTCAGTATTTCATTAAAGCATGCACAGGTAATTGAATGAATAAATCCAATTATGAATCAGATTTGGAACTTCAGTATTTCACAAAATTATGCCAGGTAGCTGAATGTGAAAATCTGAGCAACTTCAGCATTTCACATAATTAGTCTTACTTGCATCATATAATTGTTTTTCCCATACAGTAATTAGGTTATTTCCCTTTGCAGTAGATTGTCACCCTTTATTAATAGAAACCTGCATGGAGTTGTCTCCCTTTCACCTTAAACATACCTCTTATCTCTCAATGCTACAACTGTGTAAATAAACAGGAACACTCTCCTTCAGATGTAAAGAAACCTGCTGATCTGAGCATGTGAGACAGTACTGGGAAATATGAATCATAACAATTTCTGCAAATACAACTTTTTCTCATTGAGACAGGTGCTGTGTTTTCTCGTGTGTTTTTTGGCTATTAAGATCTTCTTGACATGGCATCTTGGACCTATTGGCATTTTGAAATTTTCAGAGCCCTGTGGCACCTGGTCTATATTATGCACCCTCCAAAAACTAATTCTCATTTTTACGGAATTTTTTTTTGTCCCTCAAAACGCGATTTAAAGAAACACTTCATTTAGCATTATATTGATGTCTCTTATATAATGTAAAAAAAGACAGAGAATATAGTCATGCATCATATAATTTCTTCCCCATGGCATGGGAGGAGGAGGGTTAAAATTCCGTGAGATTCTATCTCACGCCATGAGGTATCATATGGCATACAGAAAGGTTATTTGCTTACAGCAGATTGTCACCCTTTATTAATAGAAAATTGCCTGAAGTTGTCTTCCTTTCACCTTAAACATCTGCAGAATGATCACCACTTATCTTTCAGTGCTAAAACTGTAAATAACCAAAAAATACCCTTGCTCTGGATGTAAATAAACCTGCTGAGCTGAGCATGTGAGAAACTACTGGGAAATATGAATGGTAAAAATTCCTGCAAATATAACTATTTCCCATTTAGCCAGGCGCTGTGTTAATAATCAACTATCTTCTGAATGTGTATCTCCTCTAAATGTGTACCAGTAAAACATAATTGCCCCTGTTTCTGCTACCTTTATTGCCTGTTATTGGGAGACTCCTGTTTCTTTTCTAAGATCAGCTGCATTGGCTGGAATAGTAGAACAAGTCACACCCATCCATTTTGAATGATTTAACAGATATATGGATTCCGATGTAATAAACATGAAATAAAACATAAGAAATGCTTATGAAATCTCTCATATCTAGGGGGGGGGGGGGGGGGGGGGGGGGGGGGGGGGGGGGGTCTGTCTGACACCATGTGTTAATGGCAAGAATAGTCATTGAAGCTGTGTGGGAACTTCAGTATTTCACCGAAGCATGCACAGGTAATTCAATGAATAAATGCTATGATGAATCTGAGATTTGGAACTTCAGTATTTTTAAAATTATGCCAGGTAACTGAATGTGAATTAATGCAATTAACAATCTGAGCAACTTCAGCATTTCACATAATTAGTCTTACTTGCATCATATAATTGTTTTCCCATACAGTAATTAGGTTATTTCCCTTTGCAGGTGATGATCACCCTTTACTAATAGAAACCTGCATGGCGTTGTCTCCCTTTCACTCTAAACATCTGCAGAATGATAACCTCTTATCTCTCAATGGTAAAACTGCAATAAATAAACAGGAATACTTTTACTCCATGTGTAAATAAACCCACTGATCTGAGCATTTGAGAAACTACTGGGAAATATGAATCATAACAATTCCTGCAAATATAACTATTTCCATTGAGCCAGGTGCTGTGGTAATTACCAACTATCTCCTGAGTGTATGTGTACTGATAAAACATAATTGCCCCTGTTTGAGCTACCTTTATTGCCTGTTATTGGGCAACTCCGACCATATTTCTTTTCTAAGATCAGCTGCACTGGCTGGAAAAGTAAAACAAGACACACCCATCCATTTTGAATGTTTGACAGAGCTATAGATTTGGATGTAATAAACATGAAATAAAACATACAGAATTTTATATTTTGTTCTATGACATCTTCCTTGCTAGGTCTGTCTGACACCATATTAATAGCCAGTTGATAAGTAGAGTCGTTAAAGGTAATTTAATGGCAACTATTGCAATTAACAATCTGAGCAACTTCAGTTTTTCACAAAATTACGTCAGGTAATTGAAAGTAAAGTCGGACACTTCTAGCAGTTTGTAGTGCAGATATCACCACAGCATGCTGTAGGAAATGGTGGCTATACTTAATCCTGATGAAATAATCGCCTGTTGGTTGTCTTGGGTTGGATCCATGGCCACGCCAAACACATCATAAAAACGGAATTGAGTAGCTCCCTCGCTTGACATTCAGCATAAAAAAGGTAGTTCTTGGACTGGTTGGCAGGGTGTCAGTATAATAAGACTGCCTGGGGTATCACGTCATTGTGTATATGGCATGGTATTGTGTGTATAAGCGTTTATTTATCCTCGCTTTATTGTACTAAGCATTTTAGCGAGCAGACCTAGGTTTAAAGTCTCATCCGAAGGACTGGTAAGGTAGGAAATAATTTTGAAATATTTCAATAATAACCCAAATTTCGGTCCTGGCTGGAATTGAACGCGCGATCCCTGGGTTATTAAGCCGCAATGCTAACCATTACACCATGGCGCTACCTCACGAGGTATGATATTCCAGTCTGGCAGCACTATTTAAAGTTGAGCATTGGACTCACTGCTACAAGTAGACACTAATGGTCTACTGAAAGGAAAACCCAAACGTACCATAAAGATTGCAGGTGGAATTGTTTCATGGCCAATGCAGTCTATGGTCTATATCTGTATTTTTACAGATAAGCCACTTATTGAAAGTACAAACAGAACATGTTCTCATTCTCCAATAGTCGAGTCAGGTCGTTTATTATAGAAACAAGAGTTTAATTAGTGGATGTACAAACAGAAATTGTTCTTGTTCTCTGATAGTAGAATCGGATCGCCTGGCATCAACATTATTGGAGATAGCATTGTTTTAATGTACTGGTATGTAAGAATAATCATGGGTTTGTCTTATTATATTTATGAGTATAAATCTAAGGCTTGTTATACACCCGACCCCCCCCCCCCCCCCCCCCCCCCCCCCCCCCCCCCCCCCCCCCCGACCCCAACACACACACACCTGCAAACGATGTTTGAGAGTGGCTATATAGGAGTCACTGCAGCGGGCGGTCTGTTGGTCGGTCAGTCTGTCTGTTGAATCTTGTGGAGCGAACTACTTCTACAGTTTTCCAGATATTGATTTAAACTTAATATACATGATGAACATGAAGTGTACATGTGCATTTGGCTCGGTCAATTCAATGCAGAGTTATTGCCCTTGCACTTATTCAAAATTGCTATATTCAGCATATGCAATCTTGTTGTAATAATTTGTTGTCTGCCCCTGGTTGACAAACATATGGGGGTGGGGGTGGGGGTGGGGGTGGATTTGACCTTCTGGTAAGTGATTCCATACAAAACTTTAAGACATAGTCTGCAACATGTTTAATAACTAAACATCAGATCCTCTTGATTTGTGTAACGCCCCTCTGCCATAATATCCTGCTCATACATGGTCACGCAGACCCCGGGTGTATTGTGACTGGGTGGGGTATTGGGTCAAGTGTCTATTCTTGTATTGTAACACTATAAAGCTGAGCTCATTGAGATCACTCCTAGAGTAAACACCGTCTGTAATGTGACTGAACGTCTGTAATGTGACTGAACGTCTGTAATGTGACTGAACGTCTGTAATGTGTCTGTAATGTGACTGAATGTCTGTAATGTGCGTCTGTAATGTGACTCAACATCTGTAATGTGACTCAACGTCTGTAATGTGACTCAACGTCTGTAATGTGATTGAACGTCTGTAATGTGACTGAATGTCTGTAATGTGACTGAACGTCTGTAATGTGACTGAACGTCTGTAATGTGACTGAACGTCTGTAATGTGACTGAACGTCTGTTATGTGATGAACGCGTCTGTAATGTGACTGAACGTCTGTAATGTGACTGAACGTCTGTAATGCGACTGAACGATTGTTAGAAACAATGTTAAACCCCATACTTACAAACTCACTGTAGCCAGATAAGACTGTTTATATGATTCGATTTTGAATTGCGGGGAATATTATTGCCCTGCTTAAACGTTTATATACAGAAACATGTTTTAAAAACTAATTAGCAGAAGAGTCGGTAATTTACACATCCCATTCCACTTAAAACTCGGAGATTCTGTGACTTTCCCATCAGCCAGGAGTATAGCTAACACAAATGATGATAGTTTATATGGTGTCTGCGGATTATCTTTCAAGTGTTTCCTAGTTTACATATCACTGTAATGTTTACAGATCTGTAGAATTGCTTCAACATCTCCAGACATCATCAGTCAGGCCTGATAAGAGGGAGCAATAATTATTTATAAATTTACCAAGTAAATATTATCCTGGATTATACAACAATTTCAGATCTTTTAATTTGCGATGACCTGCCAGATAATGTGTTATGTAATTTAGTTGAGCTCAGGAAGAATCCAATGAAAACTTGAAAGAGCAAATATTTTATGCGATAAATACCCTCTTACCCACCCAAAAAAATATATAAAAAGAATTGAATAGATATATATAGTTTTTATATTGTACAAAAAAATAATACCTTGGCATCCAAAATAGTTCACCAAAAAAAATTGTTTTCCTTGCCTATGACTCCACAATTTAAATTAAACTAGAGCGAATTTGATGGCGTGCCATCACAAATACCCACGTTTTCTTCCCTTTAAACCTGCATCCATTTAACATGTAATTGTTTTGATCGTTCTTTGATACTCAGATAAGAAATAGTATTATTTATGCTTTTCTGTATATATGTATGACACTGTAATTGAATAAAAAAAATCTTTAGTGTATTTGTGTATTTGAACTTTTGACACCTATCCCAGAGTCCCATGGTGACCCTGGAGCAAATTATACTGATATACCCAAAATCTTTACATTTGTATTAAAAAAGAAAAATATAGATAATTGACAGAATTGACCTCTCTCCCCACACACCCACCTTCACCCCTACACACACCCAGCCCCACTCCCCCCTCCCCCCACCCCACCTCGACACACTTCTAAGGTGGAAACACTGAAATTGTTTGATATACTTTGTATTTTTAGTAGTGTAAACTTGTATATTTGCCTAGTTTAAAATAAAATAAATAGAAAAATGACACTGCAATTGAATTTGCGTATATTGGACCTTCTGATGCCCTTACAACCTCCACTTCCACACACCCTCCACCACCACCACCACCACCACCACCCACACACACACACATACAGGAGAAAAACATATTATTATACACTGTAATCCCTTTATCAAAATGTTCGTTTGAGACATAATTAAAAAAAAAAAAATTACTCCCTGTTACGCTCCCCCAACCGCCCACCCTCTCCAACCCCAACCCCAGGGAAGACGTCCGAGTTTTAAATAATAAATCATTTGACATGCTGTGTATCTCTTTCATAGATGGACTATTATACCAATTAATGTGCAAAAGTATGGAAAAATGACACTGTAAATGAATTATTAGTGTATTTGGTGCCCCTTCCCTCAAACAAATGTATAAAGCGGAATCCCATCATCATCAACGTTTCATTTGAGACATAATTACAAAAAAATAAAAATAAAAATTACCCCAAATCCCCCCTCCCCCCCTCCCCCCAACCCCCCCACACACACACACAGTCACACACACATAGCGTCCCCAGGCAGACGTCGGAGTGAAATAATAAAATCGTTTTATATGTTGTTTATCTGTCATAGACGATTACCAAGTTATGTGCAAAAATATGGAAAAATGAAAAATAGAATTTTTAGCGTATTTGACCTTTTAATATAATAAAAGGTAAATAAAATAAGGCTGTATACATTTAAAAGATTACTGAGATCTTGACAAAAGAGGAGTTAAATCCCGGTTACTCTGATTCCAGGTATAAAACATGCAGACTCCTGCAATAGATCATGGTTATGGCGGGCATACCCTGGGGATTAGACATCAGCGATGACACCAGGGTAGGGAATTAGACAGAACCAGGTACCAACAGGTGTATTAGGAATATCGATTCATTGATTTAGAAAGTAACAATCATTATAAGAATCATTCATGGGTACCGGTGTTTAAGATCTACAACACAGGTATAATTGTTTTTATCAGAATTAACCGAGGCTCTGCCGAGGGTTAGAATTTCCCTATCTGAAACAGATACACATGATTGATTCTATTTCTTGCAAATCATTTACAATCTGAGCATTGACGTCAACAACTGCTAACGTTTTGCATGTTTATGTACACAGTGATTTCATGAAACTGTCATTGTTGATATGAGCGTGTGACTTTTATTTTCCCCCATGTGTAAGATCAGGTTTTCCATCACTCATGTAAAACACGGATAGCCATATCTGGTATGCAAGAAAATGTAGCCTGATGATGCAAAAAGATCCATGCAGACAGAATACTTCCCTCATCATCCCCATACTGCAATTAATTATTTTAAATAATAATGCTTAAATATCTTTAATTATAATTTTTTATTCCAATAATTTACAGAAAAGCATTGCCAATAATGAACACTAATTGCTCCTCCCATTATCACTTGGTCAAAAAAGAGCGGGGCGATTACACTCAGGACGATTACACTCGGGACGATTACACTCGCATCATTAACAAACAATCCCATCAATATGTGCATCCCCTAATAGAGTGGGATAAGAGGAAATCATACAATATGTTAATCCTTTAATTAATTACCTGCTCACAGTTGAAATGATTGATGATTTCGTCTTGGCGATTTGGAAAACCCACTCTTTGGCCTTATACCAGTCACAGCTACCAAAAAAACATGCAAAATTCATAAATATGTGAAGTAATATTCTTCATCCGTTGCGTAAAGAACAAAATTAATATAGATGAATCAGGATTTTGGGACCAAAATTATACTTCGAATAACCAGAGACGATTCACTGAAATAAGGAAAAAAAAAAAAATACCTGTGTTTCCGGTGGCCCGACTGACCCTATTTTTAAGGGGCCGACCCTAACATTTTTATGAATTATTTATTAAAAATTCAAAAAAAATAAATAATCTGAACAATGATTTATCACAAAATATCGAGGTAAACTGACATCACAGAGAAACTTCAAGTTTTATCCTCAACTTGTATGGGGTTTATGAGATAAATACATGAAGAATCTCACAATATCTTGCTCGAAAAAAAAAAAAGAAAAAGAAAAAAAAAGAAAATGCCTACCGACCTACCCTATTTTTTAGAGCATGCAATAGGAAACACATACCTATTTATTTTTTTGGCCTAGCTGGAAATCGAGTAGGAAAAAACTAATTTAGAACCAGAATGTTATTTCTACTGAATCAGTGATTTAGAATAAAGCGCTGTAAAAGAAGTGATTAACATTATCCAAAGATAGGTTTATTAGGTCGGTACTTAATTATGACATCATTCTAATTTAAAATAAAATGTATTCAAGAAATGTATTCTTATACTTGTACAAGCATGTTTATAGAAAAAGGTTTGAAATCAAAATGCCTAATTAGATATATGTTTAACTTTTGACCTCTAACGTACATTATCAGTAATAATCAATAAAATGCCTGTAATAAAGTATTTATTACATAATGGTGTCTTTATTAAGATAATACCAGTCAAGATTTATTTGGCTTTTAAATTTGTATGAACCTTCCAAGTGGCCAGGTCTGTTTAAAGATATCCCAATGAAAGTGCAATGTTTATTGCTATGTTTATTGGGTATTTTAGAAGTTTATTACCCTATGTTAGTGCATGTGAGATTATGTAATTAGCTCTGATATGTACCACTTGTTGGGCCATCATTAGCCAATCAGTCCCTCAATTAGGTCTGGGATTACCCCTGTGGTTCAGTAAAAGTGTCTCCATGTACAGGCTCAATGACTGGGAGGTGTCAAGTTCGTTATAAGGATATTGCTATGTCTCCATGTACAGTCTCAATGACTGGGAGGTGTCAAGTTAGTTATGACCATATTGCTAAGTTAAGCATCAAGTGTCCAAATGTTGGAGGTTTACTTTAAGTCCCTATTCACCATTAACAGGCACATTTTATATATACCTTTTCTAAACCTACTGACAACGAGGTATATATAGATGTATATAACTTACATATTTTGAGAATCCAAACTCTATAGACACAATATAAACGGTTTAAACCAGCAAGGCCAAACCCCAAAACTGGATCGTCAAATTAAGAGAACTTTACCAACTCAAAATTCATTAAATGCATATTCAATCATGGGTATTTTAAGAACCCGTGAATAAACCTATACTTTTGATCGGCACATATACAGTATTATATGACCTGAACACATGGATAGAGTTTTGATAAATGTTTTTGTAGTGTAATTTTGCCGTTATTTAGAAGGTTAATGCCAATCTGTATGTTTTTCACTGTGATTGTTAGAATTTTACTTATCAAATCCCTGTATATTGATTTAACACAGAACTTGTGGCATAGGATTGTAATATTTATCATATTACCCTATAGTGCAATAAATGCTGTAAAATTAAATCCATACAACTGACTTCTGACAGCTGAAAAAAGTAACAATTAGAATTATTATGTTATTAATGAATTATTTTTTTTTTAGATAGAAAATCTGGAATCAATTAAATAAGAGGAATGTCATTATGTACTATAACCATTTGTGAAGATGTGGGGGCTACTAACCATTTGTGAAAGATGTGGGGGCTACTAACCATTTGTGAAAGATGTGGCTACTAACCATTTGTGAAAGATGTGGGGGCTACTAACCATTTGTGAAAGATGTGGGGCTACTAACCATTTGTGAAAGGTGTGGCTACTAACCATTTGTGAAAGATGTGGGGGCTACTAACCATTTGTGAAAGATGTGGGGGATACTAACCATTTGTGAAAGATCTGGGGATACTAACCATTTGTGAAAGATGTGGGGCTACTAACCATTTGTGAAAGATGTGGGGGCTACTTACCATTTGTGAAAGATGTGGGGGCTAACTTACCATTTGTGAAAGATGTGGGGGTTACTAACCATATGTGAAAGATGTGGCTACTAACCATTTGTGATATGGGGGCTACGCCCCTGTCAATGACATTATTTATTCATATTATATATACCAATTCGATAACCAACAATGTTTTATACATGAATTAAAAATAGTCTTAACTGCTTCTCTGTCCATACATTTCAAAAGGCAAAATATTAAAGATTGAAACACACTAAATAACAAATCAATCAAAGAATTCTTTGAGAAGCCTAGCTCCTATTTCCTCATTTCTTCTGTCTGTGTGATAACGTAGACAGATGACTAATTGCCGTGGAAATTGAATGTTTATGGGTTTGAATCCCCAAATTAACCACATGAAAGTGGATGTGCTGTTTAGTATGTATAAATAAAATTAAAACTTATTTGTGGTTTTCAAATGCCTTTGAAATATACAACTCTTTTGAAGTTGATCAATTGTTATATTTTTCCATGGCTATGTCTTATATAGGTTGAGCCATCTCTTCGTTGAATTTAATAGTATATCAAAACGTTCACCCAAAATGGATGACAATTAAATCATGCTAATATAAAAAATATAGTTATACGTTTTTTTAATGTTTAGATAATTCAGGTAAGTTCATAATGACATGATGTCTTTATAACACTAGCTTAACTGCTTCAAAAGAAATTTTGCTTTTTTTTATTGCTATGGTTTCTCAATGAATGCAAATATAAGTTAATGGAGGGTGTTATTTATCAATGCTGTAAACTTAATTCTATAGCCAGTAAAGTGATCAGACATTTTATTAAAAGGGTTGTTTTTAGTTTACAGAACCAGTAAATTACAGATTTTGACTCAAAAGATGAACTAATAAATCATAAATGATCATATCTCAAAAGGAAAATGATAAAATTAATTAAATATTTTATTTCAAAGTGAAAGCAGTAGATTTCACTGCTGTATAATTGAATATGGAAAAAATACAAATTATTTGTAAAATTTTACTGCAAAATGAAAACAGTAAAATTTATCACAAGGACTGGAGAAAACAGAAAAATTATGTCTCCCACACAAAGTGGTAGGGGAGAAGTATTGTTTTTGGCCTTTCCGTCTGGTACTAATCTTGTCTGCTCTTATCCTCCTATTAAAACAACTTGTTCGACTTTAGCGAAACATTGTAAAAGCATCATATGATGTCTAGTTGTACATATCTGATTTAGAGGTCAGTAGGTCAAAGGTCAAGATCACTTGCGCTATTCCTCCTAAATAATTTTTATTTGCTTGCATGTTTTGTTGTTTTTTTGCGTCATTTTTAGCCCATTTTAGGCCATAGGCGGTCAATTTTTTGTGGTAGAGGTAGACCACCCCATATTTCCCGCCATCTGTAAGAATTGACACTTTCTCACTTACAAGTTGAGCTTGTAGCGTGATTCGAACCCACAGTGGTGAGAGGCGAGAAGGTTTACAATGCAACAGCGTTAACTCCTCGACCTCGGTAGCGCTCACCCTAAACGAGAACACTCCAGTTTGATAGGTAATGGTAAGCTAGCAAAAAAAAAACTCTATCTAGATTTAATCATACTCTTCTATAAGGGGAGGCACTATTATTAGCAACAATATGGTAATGTTTATAGGCTTAAACCCCAGCGTTCGGTAGGGTCCACCATCATTATGTATATAGTATTTCTTCTGCTTCAAGATAAAGGTTTCAGCACTCTGACCAATCACTGATCTTATTTTTACAGGAAAAGCAATTAATAGACGCACCAAATTCAAAATTTGACAGTTAGGAATAAAAGTTTTGTTCTAGAAAGTATGGAAAATAAAAACATTATATAATTATTTTGATATATCTATATAGAGTAATGTTTAATGTATTTACATGCCAAATGTTATGGTTTAAAAATGCTTTATTATTTAGAAATTTTTGATTAAACCTCTCTGAGCAGCATAATGCATAAAATGATCAGAAAAGTTCCATTTTGGTTTTTTTATACTCAACCCTGGCCTTAACGGAATATTTTGAATCTCTTATAACATAGGATCAAATAAACACCAATGTGTACATGGTATGGGACCCTTCTGTCTTCTTGGAAAACTGATAGCTTTTTGTGTCGCCTTCGTAGCATGGCAGACACTTAGGGATCACTTTATCCGTTGTCTGTCGTCCTTCGTCCGTCACATTTGAACTTGCAACCTAAACTTGGCCATAACTTGAAAAGTATTTGACCTATGATCAATATTTGCCAGAATAAGCCGGCGAATATATTGGTGCTTAGGTTTGCTAAAATGCACTAGAAGAAGAAATAATTAATGACAGCACTTTTATTTTTATAAAGAACTATTAATGTACTAGTTTTACCAAGTATCTGGATACGATATTGATAATATATTGAAATAAATGTTTTTAAAGAAATGTATGTGAATAAATTAACTATTAAAAAATTGATTTGTTGTGTGCTGTGTATAAATAATGATTACTCTGAAAATAACGTTTAAAGGACGGAGCATTCGTTTTAATGAAATTAACGGAGCGTTTACGTCCCACTTTTTATTAACATTTGACTTTATGCAGATTATTTTGTATTTTAAATGACATACTATGATATAGAAACATATATATTTTATGTGAACATTATATAACAATAAAATTTGGGCGCCGTGTATTAAATGACCCACTTGGAAGCAATCATTTTGGGCGAAAAAACTAGTAGCGCCACCATCTTTTTACTGAATCGAGTAGACTGCTTCACTGCGCATGTCCCGTTTTACTTTATATTTAAACACTCGTGTCCCGTTTCACTTTATATTTAAACGCTGTTTAGCAGTCTACTGAATCGAGGACACAGATGTACGTTACATCCTTAACGGCGAATTGATGCTTTGCATTAAACTTTTCTTGTGATACTTCACACACATCTTCATCTCACCCAAGGAATGTTGTTACACATGTCCAATAACTCTGACTTTCATTTTGGCAGAGTTATGCCCCTTTTCATAAAACTTTAACCTGCAACCTAACAAAGCTCATAACTGGCCATACCTTCAGAAGTATTTGACCTATGTTCTTAAAACTTTACACACATATTCATCTTACCACACAGAATATTGTTACCCATGACCATTAACTCTGACTTCATTTCAGCAGAGTTATGCCCCTTTTACACTTTAACCTGCAACGTAACAAAGCCCATAACTGGCCATACCTTCAGAAGTATTTGACCTATGTTCTTGAAACTTTACACACATATTCATTTTACCACACAGAATATTGTTACCCATGATCATTAACTCTGACTTCATTTTAGCAGAGTTATGCCCCTTTTCATAAACTTTAACCTGCAACCTAACTAAGCTCATAACTGGCCATAACTTCAAAAGTATTTGACCTATGTTCTAGAAACTTCAGACACATATTCATCTTACCACACAGAATATTGTTACCCATGACCAATAACTCTGAATTCATTTTGGCAGAGTTATGCTCCTTTTCATAAAAATTTAACCTGCAACCTAACCTAGCTCACAACTTGGCAAAAATTAATATTAACCTATGTTCATGAAACTTTTAAACAGTTCTTATCAATTATCCAATGCATATGTATGCTCCTTTTCATAAATTTTAACACTTAAAAATAACTGCTCCATTTTTAGCTCTACTGATCAAAGATCAGCAGAGATTATGCCGTGGTGCGGTGTCCATTGTCCGTTCGTCCGTCTGTCCGTCCGTCCGTCTGTCTGTCCTTCCGTAAACTCTTTTTTGTAGTGACTACTCCTCTGAAACTACTAGATGGATTTTCATGGAACTTTACAGAAATATGGCTTATGATGTCTAGTTGATCCTAGCAAATATTCATGTTGATGTGAAATGCAAGATGGCTGCCAAAGCTAAAAATTGATTTAAAAAAAAACAAGTTTGTAGCGACTACTTCTTGAAAACTATAAATGATATTGATATGGGACTTATTCTAAAATGATAAGCATGACATGATGTTGATCTGTGTCGAAAATTATTTTGAATCAAAATTAAACCTGGGCACCAGTGGCCATCTTTGTTTACATAGAGTTATACAATAAAAACTTGTAGCGACTACTCCTCTGAAACGACTTGATGGATTATTAGCCGGAAATTCATGATGGCCACCACGGCTAAAAATAGATTTTTAAAAAACAAGTTTGAAGTGACTACTTCTTGAAAACTATAAGTGATCTTTTTCTAAAATGATCAGCATGACATGATGTTGGTCTTTGTCGAAAATCATTTTGATTCGTCATTAAACATGGCTGCCAGTGGCCATCTTTGTTTACATAGAGTTATACAGTATATAGTAAATATTTGTAGCAACTACTCCTCCGAAACTACTTGAAGGATTTTCATGAAGCTTAACAGAAATGTTGCTCTTGATGTCTAGGTGATATTAGCAAAATTTCAGATTGGCCGAAAATTCGATGGCCACCATGGATAAAAATAGATTTTTAAAAAACAAATTTGTAGCGACTACTTATTGCAAACTATAAGTGATATTGATATGGGACTTTTTCTAAAATGATCAGCATGACATGGTGCTGGTCCTTGTTGAAAATTATTTTGATTCAAAATTAAACATGGCTGCCAGCAGCTATCTTTGTTTACATAGAGTTATATAGTAAAAACTTGTAGAGACTACTCCTCTGAAACTACTGGACAGATTTTCATGAAACTTCACAGGAATGCTGATCTAGCTATCAAAACCTATCAGTAGAGCTTCAAGGTCATTTACCTCATGTTCATGAAGGATTGCACCCCTGTCTTCAAACTTTATAGCTAATATTGTACTTGCTGAAATATGCATATGGCAGGTGACACTAGTGTTCCACGGAACATCCTTCTAGTATAGAACTGGTTACCTTGACGATCCTTCTATCCTCCGAATATTATTATGCTGCTGCTGTTAAGTCCTGTTTATAGAAAATTAATTAAGTTAGGTGTGGGTGGGATTTAATGTTCAATAACTTCGTTCAAGGTCAGGGAAAAGTCTGGAAATATTTAGATTGGTTACAGAAATTGGTTAGGAAAAATAAAAGAAATTTGATATCCGGGAATCAGTGATATGAGATACGCAGTAAAACCATGGCTAAAGGCCTTTGATTTAGATGAACAAATATTTTTGGTGGCTTGATTAAACAAATATTTTTGTTCGTTTAATTTTAATTTATTGGTTAGGAAATATGACTATTATCAGGGAAAATTCGGGGTATTTTGTGTCCTTCACCGTCACCTTGAAGATTCAGGATTTAAGTAATCTTCTCACCCCACCTGGATTTGTGCTGAGCAGCCGTGTCATTTAGTGCTGTAAACACCTGCCTGGCAAACCATTGAAGCAGTACTTAAATACTGGTAAAAATGTATTAAAACTCATGATTATTTTCACCATGCTTAACGGTAATTCTCTTTTAATTTGTATGATTATCGTTCATATCTGATTGGTGAAAATGCAAGTTATCAATTAGTAATTCATTAGCGTTAATATCAGGCGAGTCTTTGAAGAAACCAAGGCTGTGAACACCGGTGCTTGTTTTATTTGATCAATAACTTCTTCATAATCCAAGTTTAAAGGCAATAACTTATGAAAATACAACAAAATAACACTTAAACACACTCCAGGGTGAAATTATTTGCTCCCTGAATGTTAAAATCCTAGACAACATTTCTACATATAAACTTCGCTTTTAAATCACAAATGTTTGGAAATTAGTTTCAGGATGTTAAATTAGAAGTTTGGTTGAAATGAGCATTAACAACATGTCAGTGACTAGTAATGGCTGAACATGTGTCACTGACTAGTCATGGCAGAACATGTGCCATTGACTAGTCATGGAAGAACATGTGTCAATGGTACAACAAGTGTCAGTGACTAGTCACGGCAGAACATTGTCATTGACTTGTCAAGGCAGAACATGTGCCAGTGACTAGTCATGGCAGAACATGTGTCAGTGACTGTAATGGTAGAACATGTGTCAGTTGACTAGTTAGGGCAGAACATGTTCAGTGACAAGTCACCGCAGAACATTGTTATTGACTTGTCACAACAGAACATGTGTCAGTGACTAGTCATGGCAGAACTTGTGTCAGTGACTATGGACAAAAATGTGTCAATGATTAGTTAGTGCAGAACATGTGCAAGTGACTAGTAATGGCAGAACATGTGTCACTGACTAGTTAAGACAGAACTTGTGTCGGTGACTAGTTAGAGCAGAATATATGTCATTGATCAGGCAGGGCAGAACATGTGTCAGTGACTAGTGAGCATAGAACATGTGTCGGTGACTAGTGAGCATAGAACATGTGTCGGTGACTAGTCATGGCAGAACATGTGTCAGTGACTAGTCATGGCAGAACATGTGTCAGTGACTAGTCATGGCAGAACATGTGTCAGTGACTAGTAAGGGCAGATAATGTGTCAGTGACTAGTCAGGACAGATCATGTTTCAGTGACTAGTCATGGCAGAACATGTGTCAGTGACTAGTTAGAGCAGAATATATGTCATTGATCAGGCAGGGCAGAACATGTAACAGTGACTAGTCAGGGCAGACCAGTGACTAGTCATGGCAGAACATGTGTCAGTGACTAGTTCAGGCAGATAATGTGTCAGTGACTAGTCAGGATAGATCATGTTTCAGTGACTAGTCATGGCAGAACATGTGTCAGTGACTAGTTCAGGCAGATAATGTGTCAGTGACTAGTCAGGATAGATCATGTTTCAGTATCTAGTCATGGCAGAACATGTGTCAGTGACTAGTCAGGGCAGAACATGTAACAGCGACTAGTCAGGGCAGACCTGGTGTGAGTAGTTTTTTATATGTGCATTTTTTTCACATGCTTGCATTTTGCAAGGTTACACGTTTACATTGTGCGTAGATGACTTTTGTAACATTTTATTGCCCCAGCCTTAATTCAGTTTCAGTGGTTGCCGAGCGACGAGTGAATAAATCCAAATATTGCCAAATGATGGATGCCTAGTCTTACTTGTATCAAGAGGTCACCTAATGTCGTGTCATGTCGGTGTATATTAAAACATACTTGAAGTTAAATAATAGAATTGTTGTTAAAACGGCTCAGCAACACATTAGCTTGGGTAATTTCAAGCTGCCTCGAGAGTAGGGAAAGACACACAGGAATCCAGGAACTATGCACCTCACATTTCAGCTAGGTTCCTATATTGGTTCTGGGAGGATAGACTCGGATTGCTTGGTTTACATCCCCATACATACCCCAAGAACACATCATAGAAACCGAGTGGCGCCAGTGAGTCTCGAACCTGTGGTCTTTTGATTTAGAGTCTGCTATGAAATCCACTTGGCCACCATGGGCTCCTCATGTGACTAATAGAAATGGTATAATAATTGAACTAAATTAAGGTATTAAAGCGTGTATCGGGAAAGCGATGAAGTTTTCCCACAGACAAGCCTCTGCCAGAAAGCGAATTCACTTGGAGCAAATGTCTGTCGCTAAAGCCAAGGCCTTAATATATACTGAACAAAAATAAAAAGAACCCCCTTTTCTTTCCCTTATTATATAGAGAGCAAAACAGGCAATAATAAATGATGTTTATAGAATAATTAGATCGACCACCTACAATAGTCCAAACAAACTTGAAAAAAAGCTGAAAGAAATATCAAAATGCCATGAAAAATAAAGGAGATATGACCTATTGAAAATTTGCACAGAAACATAGAGACGGCCAACTTTGAACGATGATGTCATCGCGCCTTTTTACCATATATGGAATAGTGACAAAATGTCTTTTAAAGCAAAGAAAATCACGTGTTTTGTCTATATGCCAATTATAGTAAAAAGGCGCGATGATGTCATCTTTCCAAGATGGCCGCCTCCATTTATGTTCTTTGCAAATTTTCAATCGGTCATATCTTCTTTATTTTTCATGGCATTTTGATATTTCTTTCAACTTTTTTCGAGTTTTTCAGAGCCCTTTTAAATAAATCCTGTTTGAAAACAGTGCATCAACCCCTTTAACAGTGTTGAGTGCAATACTGAATTCTATTGGATGACAATATGGATTCTGTCGGCTGGGTATGAGGCCAATTGAATTCAGTATTGTACTCAACACTGTTAAATGACCTCTTTATTTCACACCTCAATAATCTAACCTAACATTGTACATTTGAATTCCAACTTGATATTTCTGTTATTAGTTGAACAGAACAAAATATTATCTTCCCATAGTACAAATACGGAATATGGATGTGTTGGAAATGGATGTGTTGGAATTGAATTGAATTGAATTGGATTTTATAGTCGCACCAACAGCTAAGGTCATATGGCGACTTTCCAGCTTCCACTGGTGGAGGAAGACCCCAGGTGCCCCCCCGGGCAATTTTCGTGCACGGGCGGGCACCTGGGTAGAACCACCGACGTTCCGCAAGCCAGCTGGATAGCTTCCTCACATAAAGATTCCTAGGCCCCTGAGGGATCGAACCTACAGCGGTGAGGGGCAAGTGATTGCAAGTCAGAGACTCTAGTGGATGTGTTGGACTCCACATCTAATCCCACAGTACAAATGCGGAATATGGATTTTTTGGTCTCCACATCTACTGAATATAGATTTATGAAACTCTAGATAATAGATGTTTTGTATAAAGGCATCTGTTTTGAGTTCAATAGTGCAAATATGGAATTGTCACATGGTTAAAATTGGTTAGATTGATACAGGTGTGAAATAAATATAAATTCAGAATATTGCTTCACTGACATGGTTTGTGTTTGCAAGCATGGTTACTTAAGTACGAAATAATCACCTTTGTTTATTTAAGTACAAAAAAGCACCTTTTGCTTCATGTCATTCACTGATAACATATGAGAAAAGGATGTGAATTAGTCAATAACATTACATGTCAAAGTCGTGTTATCTATTTCCTTGATTTGTTTTGATGATCAACATTGTATTCAATGTTTCCCAATGATTTTAAATGAACTCCACCGATTATAGATCCTCAAGAAAACTGTACATATATCATTTACATATATCATTTACATATATCATTCAAGAGGAGAATTGGACAATTTATTCATCATTTAATTTTAAACAGATACATGTCAATCTTGAAGTGGTCATAAAGCATTGAAATAAGCTGACGACCAGCAGAGCTTATGGGATGGTGAGTTGTCCATCGTCTGTCCTTCGTTAGCTTTTGTCTTGTTAAGACAATAGGGACTTCACTTTACCAAACTTGGCCAGATTGTTCATACTGATGGACCAGTAACAGCAGAGCTGTGGCCCTTGATTTAGTTAAAAATGCTATATTTTGTCTCGTTAAGACGATAGGGCCTTTACTTTACCAAACTTTACCAGATTGGTATTATCTATGAAAGTCCAGGCAAGTAAAAAAAACAGCCAGAATGAAATTATATGGCCCTTGGTTTATTTAAAAATGCTGTATTTTGCCTTGTTAAGACAGTAGGGCCTTCATTTTTAGCTCTACTGGCCAAAGGCCAGCAGAGCTTATGGGATGCCGAGTTGTCTGTCGTCCGTCCGTCCGTCGTCCGTTGTTAACTTTTGTCTCGTTAAGACGATAGGGCCTTCATTTTTCATCCAATCTTTACCAAACTTTAAGAGGTTGTTAATATCAATGAAAGCTCGGATGAGTTCGAAAACCAGCCAGATTGGCCAAGTATTAGCGGAGTTGCTATATTTTTGCCTCGTTAAGATGATAGGGCCTTGGTTTTTCATTCATTCTATCTTTACCAAACTTTACCACATTGTTAATATCAATGAAAGCTCGGACAAGTTCGAAAACCAGCCATATCGGACTAGTAACAGCGGAGTTATGGCCCTTGATTTAGTTAAAAATCCTATATTTTGCCTCGTTAAGATGCTAGGGGCTTCATTGTTCATCCGATCTTTACCAAACTTTATCAGATTGTTAATATCAATGAAAGCTCGGACAAGTTCGAAAACCAGCCATATCGGAATAGTAACAGTGGAGTTATGGCCCTTGATTTAGTTAAAAATGCTATATTTTGCCTCGTTAACGCGAAAGGGGCTTCATTGTTCATCCGATCTTTACCAAACTTTATCAGATTGTTAATGTCGTTGAAAGCTCGAACAAGTTTGAAAACCAGCCATATCGGACCAGTAACAGCGGAGTTGTGGCCCTTGATTTAGTTAAAAATGCTATATTTTGCCTTGTTAAGATGATAGGGGCTTTATTGTTCATCCGATCTTTACAAAACTTTATCAGCTTGTTTATGTCATTGAAAACTCGAACAAGTTTGAAAACCAGCCATTTCAAACAAGAAACAGCGGAGTTATGGGCCTTGATTTAGTTAAAAATGCTATATTTCGCCTCGTTAAGACGATAGGGGCTTCATTGTTCATCTGATCTTTACCAAACTTTATCGGATTGTTAATATCAATGAAAGCTCAGACAAGTTCGAAAACCAAACATATCGGACCAGTAACAGCTTAGTTATGGCCCTTGATTAAGTTCAAAACGCTATATTTTGCCTCGTTAAGACGAGAGGGCCTTCATTTTTCATCCGATCGTTACCAAATTTATTTATTTTTTAATTATTTTTTTAAATTATTAATTTCTTCTTTTTTTTTGATTTTATTTATTTATTTATTTTTTATTGAATTTCTTTTTTTTCAATTTCTTTTTTTCAATTTTTTATTTTGATTTTTTGTTTTAATTTTTTAATTTAACTTTTTTTTTCAATTTTTTTTTCAATTTTTTTTTTTATTATATATTTTTTTAATTTTTGCTTTTAATTTTTATATTTATTTTTTAGCTCTATGTTGGACCAGTCGGACCAGTAACAGAGGAGTTATGGCTCTTGATTTAGTTAAAAACGCTATATTTTGCCTCGTTAATACGGTAGGGCCTTCATTTTTCATCTGATCTTTACCGAACTTTAACAGATTCTTTAGTTCTGGCCCTTGATTTAGTTCAAAAGCTGTTTTTTGCCCGAAACTTCCAAAAAAACATAATTGACAGTCACTAACTTCATTGATGTTATAAGAGCCATGTTAGCAAGTAGAGCGTCCACAGGCCCTATTGGGCCTCTTGTTATCTGATCGTTACCAAACTTTACCAGATTGTTAATATCAATGAAAGCTTGGACAGTTTCGAAAACCAGCCAAATCGGACCAGTTACAGCGGAGTTATGGCCTTTGATATAGTTAAAAATGCTTTGTTTTGCATCGTTAAGACGATAGGGCTTTCAATTTTCATCCGATCTTTGCCAAACTGTACCAGATTGTTACTACCAATGAAAGTTCAGGCAATTTCGTAAACCAGCCAGGTCGGACCAGTAACAATGGAGTTGTGGCCCTTGATTTAGTTAAAAATGCTATGTTTTGCCTCGTTAAGACGATAGGGCCTTCATTTTTCATCCGATCTTTACCAAACTTTACAAGATTGTTCATATATCAATGAAAGCTCCGACAAGTTTGAAAACCAGCCAGATTTACACCTGAGTTATGGCCCTTGATTTCTGAAATATGCTATATTAAGACGAAAGGGCCTTCATTTGGCCAGATTTCAGTGAAACTTTTCAGGGATGATCAGTACCATGCCTAGATGTACATATCCTCATTGTGTTTCGGTTGATTGATTTTGGCAGAGTTATGTCCCTTTAAAGGTTTTAATTCACAAACTTTGTCCTGACTAGTTCTCCTGAACCCCTGGCAGAGTTATGACCCCTTAAAGGTTTTAATACACTAACTTTGTACAGACTGCATATCATCGCCATATCCCGGTTGAATGAATTTTTGGTAGAGTTATGGCCCTTTAAAGGTTTTAATAGACAAACATTGTCCAGATCAGTCTCTTCTGAACTCATTGCCGGATTTCAACGAATCTTGGTGGGGATGATCAGTACCAAGCCTAGTTGCATATATTAGTGTATATCATTGCCATGTTCTGGTTGAATGATATTTCAAAAAAGTTATGGCCCCTTATACATAAACTTTATCTTTAGCAAGTAGAGTATCCACAGGCCCTCTTGGGCCTCTTGTTTTTCTTCTTATTCTAGCACACAGGTTTAAATATATTATTGGTGCAATATAATCAACAGTTAATAATATGCAAAAATAGTTTGCTTTATACTATTCTGATAATTAATATTAATGACTTGGCATATGCATGCCACCATGAGTTTTTAAAAACAATCAAGATTGCCATGTGTCCCTTAAATTCTTTTCAATGATTGGCATTCTTCAATGTCAATAAAAAACACATGCTTTGAGATGCATATGCCGTGGAATTTCATGATGCATGGTAAAAAAAACTAGCTCAAATAAGGTATTTAATAATTCCCTTGAGAAATATTTCCCACTAGACAGATGTTGTAGAACCTCTTTTTACTTTAAGTTTCCTTCGTGGCTTTAAGTACAACATAATTGGCTTCATCTATTTACGTGTGTTACGGTAAAATGTAACAAGATGGAAAACTAGCAACAACAAATTTTAAAATATGATCAATGACTTTATTCAAATAGTACATTGAAAAATATTCACTTACACAATACACATAAATTAGATCCAGTATTTCTTTAAAATTCTACTGAAGAATGAAGTCAAAATAATATTGTCAAGTGTCCCTTTAATTCAATTTTCATGTGTTCCTTTAATCCAATTTTATTTTTAGTCTTTCCTGGTTTAATTATTCACAATAGTCCAAACAATCGTGTCACTTTTAGTATAGATGAACACAATAATGGTTAATAAAAATCTTTTCACAATGTATATTTAATTTAATAGCATCCAATATATTCATAATGTTTCTTTTAACCCCTAACCCGCTACATATATATAATGGACTTTTCTTTCTTTCAATTAAGACCATTCCACTTTTATGACAAAGGGGTGTTTTGGGGGAAATGACTGATCAGCAGCTGGACATTGTAAACATTGATCTTTGTAGCCTGGGTTTACAATGGACGCAAAGGCTTAGTATAATTATAGTCATGCTTAGTCGTGCTTAGCGGGGTAAGGGTTAACTTTACCCTGAACGACAGTATCACAATGTAAGGCCAGATTTACAATAAGATAAACATCGAAAACTTAAATAACCTTGAATGACAGTATCAACATCAACATCATTATGAACATAAACATCATCAAATAATAAACATCCTATTTACCCATCCAGAAACTTCTATATTTACTAACTTTAACGGAATGGCCTTTGATGACACAACATAACATGTCACGATCATAAACATTCATAGGTAGCATATGTTTCAGAAAGATGTTGAATACATTTTGGTGAACTTTCTTTTTGAAAACCTGCCTCTGCACGAAAATTGGCCGGAGGCGCACCTTGTGTCTTCCTCCACCAGTGGAAGCTGGAAAAGTCACCATATGACCTTACCTGTTTGTGTGACTATAAAATCCAATTCAGTTACCATCAATTAACCCGTAACCCGCTAAGCATGACTATAATAGCCTTTGCATCCATTATAAACCCAGATCAGCCTGCGAATAACTTGCAGGCTGATCAGGGTTTACAATGTCTTGCTGCTGATCAGTTATTTTCCCCCAAAAATCCCTTTGTCACATAAATGGAATGGTATAAATTCAAAGAAAGAACATTCTATTATATATATGTAGCGGGTTAAGGGTTAATAGTGTATTTGAGAAAGACAATGATTGTATTGTATTCAATTTAATGAACATTCTTTTTGAAAACTCGTGCTTAGCACTCTCTTTGAATATAAATCCCGTGTCTAAAAATGAAAGTTCATTATAAACTATTATTTTATTTTATTTTTTCATTCTGAATATTTTACCCTCTTGTTGACTACTAGAATTGGAACGAAACAGTTGTAGAATTAGTAGAATTCTCTTATATCTGGTAGTGTTTTTTTTAGCTCTGCTGATCAAAAGAGCTTATGCCATGGTGCGGTGTCCATTGTCCGCCTGTCCGTCTATAAACTTTTTTTGCGATGACTACTCCTCTGAAACTATAGGATGGATTTTCATGAAACTTTACAAGAATGTTGCCCATGATGTCTAGTTGATCCCAGCAAAAATTCATGTTGATGTGAAATCCAAGATAGCCACCAATGCTAAAAATAGATTTTTAAAAAACAAGTTTGTAGCGACTACTTCTTGGAAACTGTGAGTGATATTGATATAAGACTTTTTGTAAAATTATCAGCATGACATGATGTTGGTCCTCGTCAAAAATCGTTTTGATCCCGGCAGACATTAAACATGGCTGCCCGGCCATCTTTGTTTAAATAGAATTATATATTAACAATTTGTAGCGACTACTCCTCTGAAACTACTTGACAGCTTTTCATTGAACTTCACAGGAATGTTGCTCTTGATGTCTAATTGATCCTAGCAAAATTTCAGGTCGGCCAGAAATTCAAGATGACTGCCACGGCTAAAAATAGATGTTTAAAAAACAAGTTTGTAGCGAGTAACTTCTTGAAAACTACAAGTGATGTTGACATGGAACTTTTTCTAAAATGATCAGCAAGACATGACGTTGTTTCTTGTCGAAAATTATTTTGATTCGACATTAAACACAGATGCCAGCAGCTATCTTTGTTTACATAGAGTTATATAGTAAAAACTTATAGTGACTACTCTAAAAACTATTTGACAGATTTTCATGAAACTTCACAGAAATGCTGATCTTAAGCTATCAAAACTTATCACTAGAGCTTCAAGGTCATTGCCCTCTTGTCTGGTATTTAATATTGGTTGATTTTGTTTGATGTCTGTATATATATATATATACTGGAATTAGTACATTTCCTATTCAGCCTCTGTCTTCTATGCCACACGTCATAAGTTAACTGGTATCTTAAAATAGGTTATGGCATGAAAATAAATGCTAGGTGCGCCTGATATTATATTATTTGATGAAAGGTCTGGTAAGAAACGGCAGTACTTGAGTATATTTGCATGATATTATATTTATTTACCAGTATTTATAATAAAATGTGTTGTAAGAAATAACAAGAACCACCTTATTTATTCCTTTTTATAAGTGATGTCTCTTGATGTGGAGTTCTTCGGCCCCATTCCTCAAAAATAAGGGTGTTTTTTTTTTGAAAACAAAAATCATGAAAAAACAATTTTAGTGTCTGTCTTGGAGGAATTGGTCTGAGGGTTAAATGTCTGATGGTCTGGGAGTTCAGTGTCTGATGGTCTGGGACTTGTTCTGATAGTTCAATGTCTGATGATCTGGGACTTAATCTGAGAGGCCAAGGTCTAATGGTCTGGGACTTGGTCTGAAAGTTCAGTGTTTAATGATCTGGGACTTGGTGAGAGTTCACTGTCTGATGAACTGGGACTTAGTGTGAGAGGTCAGGTTTTAATGGTCTGAGAGTGCAATGTCTGATGCTGTGGGACTTGGTCTGAGAGATCAGTGTCTGATGGTTTGGGACTTGGTCTGAGAGTTCAATGTCTAATGGTCTGGGACTTGGTCTGAATGTTCAGTCTTTAACAATCTGGGACTTGGTCTGGAAGTTCAATGTCAGTGGTCTGGGACTTGGTCTGAGAGTTCAATGTCTAATTGTTTGGGACTTGGTCTGAATGTTCAGTCTTTAACAATCTGGGACTTGGTCTGGAAGTTCAATGTCAATGGTCTGGGACTTGGTCTGAGAGTTGAATGTCTGATGGTCTGGGAATTTTTTTGAGAGTTCAATGTCTAATGGTCTGGGACATGGTCTGAAAGTTCAGTGTCTTGTGGTCTGGGACGTGATCTGAGAGTCCAGTGTTTGGTCATCTGGGACTTGGTTTGAGAGTTCATTGTATTTCTAATGGTCTGGGACTTGGTCTGCAAGTTCAGTGTCTAATGTTCTGGGACTTCATCTGAGAACATAATGTCTAATGGTCTGGGACTTGTTCAGAGAGTTCAGTGTCTGATGGTCTTGGACTTGGTCTGAGAATTCAGTGTCTAATGGTCTGGGATTTGGTCTGAGAGTTTGATGTCTAATGGTCTGGGACTTGGTCTGTGAGTTCTGTGTCTTAATAGTCTAGGACTGAGAGTCTAATGTCTAATGGTTTGGAACCTCGTCTGATAGTTCAATGTCTGATGGTCTGGTGGCTTGGTCTGAGAGTTCAAAGTCTGATGTTCTGGGACTTAGTCTGAGAGTTCAGTGTCTGGTGGTCTGGTACTTAGAGTGAGAGTTCTATGTCTGATTGTCTGGGACTTGGTCTGAGAGTTCAATATCTGATGGTCTGGGCCTTGATCTGAGAGGTCAATGTCTGATGGTCTGGGACATAGAGTGAGAGTTCGTGTCCGATGATCTGATGGCCTGGTATTTAGAGTGAGAGTTTAATGACTGATGTTCTAGGACTTCATCTGAGAGTTTGAGGT
This sequence comes from Cyrtodaria siliqua, assembly GCA_037043455.1. Classification (NCBI taxonomy): domain Eukaryota; kingdom Metazoa; phylum Mollusca; class Bivalvia; order Adapedonta; family Hiatellidae; genus Cyrtodaria; species Cyrtodaria siliqua. The sequence continues at coordinate 88,494 of JAWPHD010006130.1, read as the reverse complement.
CTGATGTTCTGGGACTTGGTCTGAGAGTTCAGTGTCTGATGGTCTTGTATTTGGTCTGATAGTTCAGTGTCTGTTGGTCTGGACCTTGGTCTGAGAGTTAGGTGTCTTATGAACTGGTACATAGAGTGAGAGTTCAAGATCTGATGGACTGGGACTGAGTGAGAGTTCAGTGTCTGATGGTCTGATTGCCTGTGATTTAGTCTGAGAGTTCAAGTCTGATGGTCTGGGAATTAGAGTGAGAGTTCAGGTCTGATGGTCTGGGAATTAGAGTGAGAGTTCAAGATCTGATGGACTGGGACTGAGTGAGAGTTCAGTGTCTGATGGTCTGATTGCCTGTGATTTAGTCTGAGAGTTCAAGTCTGATGGTCTGGGAATTAGAATGAGAATTAGAGTGAGAGTTCAGGTCTGATGGTCTGGGAATTAGAGTGAGAGTTCAGGTCTGATGGTCTGGGAATTAGAGTGAGAGTTCAGGTCTGATGGTCTGGGATTTAGAGTGAGAGTTCAGGTCTGATGGTCTGGGAATTAGAGTGAGAGTTCAATGGTCCATCTGATGGTCTGTGTTTAATTGATAGCTACATGTGCCTGTGTTTTAAAGTAGATAGACCTCCTTGATTTTAAAACTTGTCTCCATTATCTTTATTTGATCATCTCTCTCTTTTAAGTTTTAAGTATGATTAATTTACCATTTAGAGAGATCACTGCCGGACTGCTGTATTTTGGTCTTTATTTATATACAGTTACAATAGATTTGCGATCATCCCTTGATTTATTGGAAATGTTTAGTGTCTGCCTGCTGCCGACCATGGGCCACTACTCCGTCTTCATTGCTACATGTGAGCTCTGGGGCGGACAACACCAAATGTCACATGTGAGTCGGCTGCTACAGATCTGGTGATTTCATTATTATTTCTGGAATTTGCATACAGCTGTTTATCTGAAATAATCAATACCTGAAGTGCTTTGGTATCATTTTTAATTTGAATACACTAATATAGCCATTTAACAGTCTATTAAATTTGTAGTTGAATTTACAGTTAACTTAACGGTTGGTGTACGAGAGGAAGTTGTACATGTTGGTCAGTGTGGTTGATCAAAGGAACACGCTTACTCATTTGCATACAGCTGTGTCCAAATATTTCAAATGGACAAATCTAATCTGAAGCTGATATTAGGATAATAAATAATTTATCACACTTTTGGTCACTAAGTCATATTAAATTTTGTCCACACTTAATTTACCTTATGCACGTGACAGGCTTTGATACTAAAGTATGTAACTCTGTACTTAGAGTAGTCAAGATGATTCCATGTGACGCTCAGGTTTGTCTGAGGCCAAACTGTAAGTAAGATGGAATGTTTCAATTTAATCACCAGGGTTTGCTGGTGAGTGGTCAGCAACCACTCTGTTTAACTGGTCAAACACTATACCATCTGCCTGAATGTTTAGGATAAACAAAACCGGTTTATGTACACAGGGCAGGTGGTGGGTTAGGCTGTATGTTGAAACATGGCCCATTTATGTTTCATCTAGTTCTGCTATGTGATTAATTAGCTTCTTGAAAGTTATAAACAAGGAAATCAAAATTCAGGTGCATGTGGTTTACATTAGGCTATCCTTAAGAAATTATTTGTTTGCTATCCTGACCCAGGATTTCAGAAGTGGGTAGGTAGGTACGGGGATATTTATTTTATTTCTGAAAACAGTAAAAACCTTACAAAAAGTAAGAAAAAATATTGTAACGATTAGAAAAAACAAAAAAAAACAAATTGATATAGAATTGCTATAAAACATTTTCAAGTACATGTATATTTATAAATGAAGCTTGACGTTTATTGCAAATTTTATCGAAAAGTCTCCAGAATTTATCATTGAATATTAATGATAGATAGAGCCCGCTTTATCTTGGTAGGTTGCGAAATAGCCAAACCAATTCAAAACTTCTTTTTCTATCATGTACATGCACACCCTTCCAATTTGCTAACTCAACCACCAACCCAAACCAAGTTCCACCCACTTTAAAATACATAAAAATGTACACTGGTCAATACAATCATCCACCCCACTAATTTACCTGACCAATCAAAAATGTTATCTCATTAATCCACTCAATCATAAACTTAATCCACACTCATCCATTTTACCACATCCTTTCAAACCTTATAGTCAAAAGATTTCATTTAATAAATATATTACAACACCCAAAAACTGTGATAAGATAAAAGCAAGCATATCTGAAAACATACTATAAACACTTTATTGCACAAAACACATTTACAATTTGTTTAATAATTACAGAAAAATCCATAAAATAATCTTAGAGTAAAGGGCATGCAGAGCTGTTGGTTTCCAGGGGTTGAAGGTCGTGTCAGGCCTGTAATGTCATGCCTCATTCTGTTCCATGAGTGATCTTAAACAGATGGTAATCTACTAATTTGACATGCTCATTGAAATGGGAACCCCTACCTGCCCTATCACCCAGCATCAGGCCTTATCTATTCATCAAAACATGGAAACCCCATTACCGGACTCAGAACATGATTTCCTGCAAAAGGTAAATGGATTGTAAAAGATGAATGGTCCATATAATCCAGAAATTATAATGAATTATAATGGGTGATCTTAATTGAAATTCAAATCATTTTAAAAAAACTGTCTGATAATAGCTTGTGTTACATTGTCGGTAATTGGACAGGAAACACACACTGATGATGTAAAGACAGTAGACATACAGGGAAATGTTTATTTTGTCTGAAGCATGTTTGTTTTCTAGAGAAAATGCTGCGGAAAAAGCAGTAGGTTCAAGTAACAAGAGGCTTGTAAACTGTTTGTTAAATTGATTTTTGTTATGTAAGGAGTTTATGTAGATTTTTTTCTGTTTTCTATGACCATGCGAGACACTGTCTCTGAGAAATAGGCCAACGGCAGTTTATTTATTGCAAAACTATATTGGTTATGTCTGTCTTGGAGTGGCTGAGTAAAAAAACATTCCATGAATTTTGTATTACATGTCAAGTTTATATGAAGACAAGCTGCTTCTGGAAAGACAATTTGTGTTTTATACAGTTTACGTGATGTACAGCCATATATTAGATGTGTCACTTCGGGAATATTTGGGGGAAAAAGATGGTATCCATGCCATAAGCCAGGACTTCACCAATGTGCCAGAAAGATATTTTAGAATTGTTTGTGTTGTTTAGATAAGCAATTTACAAAGTATTGACATTATAATTTCTACATAGTGTCCATTCCAAAAGCAGGACTTTGAACTAATGTCAGAAAGAACTTTTAGAATTGTTTGTGTTGTTTTGATACCAAAGCCATAATGTTCTAGTTTTATTTAGCAGAGCGAGATACCACCTTGTGGTGAAAAGTCAATCATATTACAAAGTTATTTTGATGTATGCTCAGATGCAAAAGAAACTGGACACTTTGAAAATTTTACTTTACACCCTATCCTCTTTATCAAGCGACCTATTGGAAAACAAATGACAACATGATATTGGCAATGGAATGATAAAAACTTTGGTACCAAACATGGCATATTCATTTTGGAATTTGTCAATTTAATAAAAAAAAAACTTTATACAATTAAATGTAAACAAAAGTCAGTGTTCAATTTCTTTTGCAACTGAATATAGATATAAACAGAAACAGGCTACTAGACCTGTACAACTAACTATGGTAACCATTACGGTAAGGATTACGATAAGGAATTATACCGACTAAAACAGAGGGGATTTCTCAACAGGCAATATATGCCTTGAATGCTCGACCAAGCGTTTGCGCATCACTATATATAGGCCAATGAAATTTATTATTGACACTACATGAACTTGTAGGGAAAAGTGGGTGGTCTGCCACTACTACAAAAAAAATCGACTCATATATAGCCTAAAATGTGCTGAAAATATCGTACACCACAATTCAACCAAACAACCAACCATTATTTTAGAATTCACTAAACTAGTTGGCATACATGATATGATGAGATGGTTTGCAAAGCCATATATCATTTTTGCAAACGACCAGTTATTCGCCATGCTTCCTTTACTAAGCCTCACCAAATAAAGTTGATATTCTCTTCATACCATCTTTGCGAACTGGTTTAATTAACTTACTATTTTCTGCATTTTCTTGATACTTTCCTTTGAAAAGTGGCTATTCCGCTTCAAGGAGGTGAATGAACTGTACGCACTGCATGCAGATACTGCGCTTGCATCCGGTGTGTCTTAATGGAAAATGGATATTCCACTGCTTGAAAAGACACTAACAGTAGGTTTATCTTTTCCTTTTTGTTATCATTAGCAATGTTCCTGATACAATTATAGCGACCGGAAAATAATGTAAATACAACAATTAATTTGCTTTTTTTTTGCGGTATTAAATGGAAAAATCAACGAAGCGTGTTGTTTTTTTCGGCGTTTATGCGGTTTTAAACACCGGTAATCTATGGCAAATTTACTATAAAGCACTAACGCGATTTATGGATTACGCCATTTACTTCCGACGTTTAAAAACGCATAAACGCCGAAAAAAATGCGAAACTCTTTAATAGATGAGCACTCATGTATTACATACATCGTAAAAGAAAAAACTAACCTTCAATAGTGGCGGCCTCATCCATTTCGATGTTAGGGTTAACTGATAAATTTGATTGTTCTAGTGTGCATTCAAGGCGATAAGCGCACGAGCTGCACGATCTTTCAGTTTTTCAAAACCCCACAGGGTTTTTGTATTAAAAGTCAGATATTGAAATAAAAGGTAGTACAATTTGAGTTTTCAGTACTACCATAGGTTTAAATACATTTATTGGTGCAAAATAATCAACAGTTAGGAATATGTAAAGCATTTTATTTGCACTATTCAAATGTGTAAAAAGTTAAAAACAGAATGCCGTGACTTAAAAAAAAAGAGCAAAATTGCCGTTTGACTCTTTAAATGTATCCTGGTGCGTAACCAAGGATAGCACAAATTGCTGTCCCGCAATGAATATTCTTGTAAGCAATGGGTAGTTTTAGTTTCATTCATTATATTTAGATCATCTAAAATAGGAAATATCAATATTTTTCCACACCACAAAAATCACATTCTGAATTGACACTTTCTCACTTGACAATTCGAGCTCCCAGTGGGATTCAAACCCGCAGGAGTGAGAGGCGAGACAGTTTTAGACGCAGCGTCTTCACCATGTTCTAAGGCGGATTCAGGGATCAGGCGGACCCAGCACCCCTCTAAAATCCTACAAGTATAACCTATGCTGCCCGATTACCTGGGGCACGTGCCATTTTTAGTGTTAGTCATCACTGGATATAACATAGTATTATTCTAGAAAAATACAACAGAATTCACTAAACGTCATGTAGAAAAACATTTTATTTCGAAGGATTCTCTGCTGCCCCAGAACATAAAACATGATAAAAAATAGTCTGAAAGGTGGATGCATATGATGTATATATATATATATATATACGGCAGCACCCAGGACCGGCATATATATATATATACATATTGACAGAAATATAAATCGACAGAAATTTAAATAATATGTATTAATTTGATTTTTTATTGGCTTCTTTTCTACACAAACCCCTGTGAGCCTACTAAATCCCAGGTTGTTATACAACTTTGAGATCAGCCCCCAACATTTAGTCTGATGTCATTATCTTGTTAGTTGTACAGGTCTAATAGGCTGTAATAGGATGACAGAGGTGTCCAATGATACAGAAAATTGTACAATTGCATCTATCAGTGGGTGTAGATCTCTATCTGCAGCATGATCAACCACTGGATAACACTGTTTACAAGAGATTCAGAGTTATTGACAGTTGCCCAGATAGTGCATGCCTAGAGTTACCACCCAACACAAATGGTAGTAATTAAAGGATTAACTTCCAATCACAGCTAGATAACTGGATTTACATCAAAGGGCTGAGTCAGCCATTCAGCAGCATTCTCCAATTTCTGATCAAAGGGACCAGCAATAGAGTGAAGTTTGATAGAATTAATTATCTGATAAGGCATCACTGAGGCAGTGTATGGCCGTGACCAATCTTGGCACCTTCACTTACTCCCATGACGATAATTATGATTTATATTCATATTTGTAAGCATTAAAGACTTTTGGTTAAAAGGGGATACAAGTTTAATGGTGTGGTTGACATGAAAGTGAACCAGATTTACATATTGATATTGTTTGTATCTGATTCATGTTTGGCTCATACTTCTAAAGAGATGGGGAGAAGTTACAGAAACATTCAGGGAAACCACCATTTAACCTGTTCAAAATTTTGTTTTGGTGATTTTCCCATTTTCCAAACCTATTGAGTAAAAGGTTATAACACTTGCATGCAGAAGAAGTCATATGTAACTGAACAGCAGACATCACCAGTAACTGAACAGCAGACGTCACCAGTAACTGAACCGCGTCACCAGTAACAGAACAGCAGATATCACCAGTAACTGAACAGAAGACGTCAGTAACTGAACAGCAGATCACCAGTAACTGAACAGAATACATCAGTAACTGAACAGCAGACATCAGTAACTGAACAGCAGATCACCAGTAACTGAACAGCAGACATCAGTAACTGAACAGCAGACGTCCGTAACTGAACAGCAGACCTCACCAGTAACTGGACAGCAGACCTCACTAGTAACTGAACAGCAGACGTCAGTAACTGAACAACAGATCACCAGTAACTGAACAGCAGGCATCAGTAAATGAACAGCAGAACTCACCAGTAACTGGACAGCAGACATCACTAGTAACTGAACAGCAGACATCTGTAACTGAACAGCAGACCTCACCAGTAACTGAACAGCAGACATCAATAACTGGACAGCAGACCTCACAAGTAACTGGACAGCAGACATCACCAGTAACTGGACAGCAGACATCACTAGTAACTGAACAGCAGACATCTGTAACTGGACAGCAGACCTCACAAGTAACTGGACAGCAGACATCACTAGTAACTGAAAAGCAGACCTCATCAGTAACTAGACAGCAGATGTCACAAGTAACTGGACAGCAGACATCACTAGCAACTGAACAGCAGACCTCACCAGTAACTAGACAGCAGATGTCATCAGTAACTGAACAGCAGATATCACCAGTAACTGAATAGCAGACACCACCAGTAACTGAACAGCAGACATCATCAGTAACTGAACAGCAGACATCATCAGTAACTGAACAGCAGACTTCACCAGTAACTGAACAGCAGACATCAGTAACTGGACAGCAGACCTCACAAGTAACTGGACAGCAGACGTCACCAGTAACTGAACAGCAGACATCAGCAGTAACTGAACAGCAGACATCACCAGTAGCTGAACAGCAGACATCACCAGTAACTGAACAGCAGACATCACCAGTAACTGAACAGCAGACATCACCAGTAGCTGAACAGCAGACATCACCAGTAACTGAACAGCAGACGTCACCAGTAACTGAACAGCAGACATCACCAGTAGCTGAACAGCAGACATCACCAGTAGCTGAACAGCAGACATCACCAGTAGCTGAACAGCAGACATCACCAGTAACTGAACAGCAGACGTCACCAGTAGCTGAACAGCAGACATCACCAGTAGCTGAAAGTTTATGCACCTCATCATTCAGATACAAATTGATGGAATATAATACAAGTTACTTTCTCCATCTAGCTTTTGATAACATTTGATCATGATAAATGTCATTTGGTATTAAATGTCATTTGACGCAGCAAGAAGAAAAAATAATTGGGAGCTGTGATTAATTTTAAAACTGCTCCCCCATTAACAATCCTGGTTAACACCCCTGAACTGTTCAAGACCCCATTAACAATCCTGGTTAACACCCCTGAACTGCTCCCCCATTAACAATCCTGGTTAACACCCCTGAACTGCTCCCCCATTAACAATCCTGGTTAACACCCCTGAACTGCTCCCCCATTAACAATCCTGGTTAACACCCCTGAACTGTTCAAGACCCCATTAACAATCCTGGTTAACACCCCTGAACTGCTCCCCCATTAACAATCCTGGTTAACACCCCTGAACTGCTCCCCCATTAACAATCCTGGTTAACACCCCTGAACTGCTCCCCCATTAACAATCCTGGTTAACACCCCTGAACTGCTCCCCCATTAACAATCCTGGTTAACACCCCTGAACTGCTCCCCCATTAACAATCCTGGTTAACACCCAGGACTGTTCAAGAATCTGTTGCTTTTCTGTCAACACAAAATATTAAACATAAATACATCAGGAAAATATAAAATTTAATAAGGGTTGTTTACTGTAAGCAAGTTGCACATTAATTTTATTGTTGTGGGCGTGCAGTGCTTAAAGTGCATTTGGCAGGTGTACCAGATCACAAATTTTGTAAAGTTTAAATGCATAACAATTGGAAACGAGACATGTCATTTTGTCAAAAGGCACGATTATAGCAACTTAGAATCGTCTTTGAAAATATTTTGGTTATGTAAAGTTTACACGGAAAAACAACAAAGTAGTACACAACAAAAAGAAGTGTTATGAATGGAAACGGATAAACTATCCACTGCTATTGTGAAATGTGAAACTGACCATACCGTAAAGAGCTATTTAACAAATTTGGCAAATTCAAGGGAGATAATTTATGTTTTGTCTTTAATGTCTGCTACTAAACTGTGAATAAAGACTGGGTGAGGTTTGATGCACCCTTGAACCTAGTTTAAACCCCAGGGCCTTTCTACCCTCAGACCATTCCAAGGTGATAGTCCATGTTTTTCAACCCTTTTATGTTTGTGATGTCATGTAACTGGCCCGGAATTGTTTGTTTTGATGCCGGTTTTTTGGTTGACAGTGGCTTTTGAATGCTATCATTTCCTTTTCAACTTTTATATCAACATCTTTCGATATATTCTATATACCAGGTTTACAGGAATCGGTGTTAGGTGCTTATAAAAAAACATGACACTTAGCGCAGTCTTGCAATAGCCCATGTTTAGCACTTCCCAGGAGTATTCTGTTCTACAAGTTGTTCATGTTCCATTATGACTGTACACCATGGACGTCTTGATGGATTACCAGGTGTTTCCTTCCGCAGATATGATCAAATACCTGCTGAAAAAAATAAACTCATGAGTGATAAAACTATGAAAATCATGATTCTCCAATAATGTATCTTATGATGATGGTTCCGAGAAGTGAAAGCTCAGGTAATAATTCCCCCACGGGTCTCTGGCATGTGTATAAACATTCACACTGTAACAAACATGGACAGGTGTCACACGGTGGGTGGGGGTCTGGCTAACGTAGCATGCCAGCCCAGCAACTGTAAATACCACTTCTAATTAAATACACTATATAACTGTATATATATGTATAATACCATTACCGTATAATCCCTAATAAAAGCCCCGTGGGTGGGGGTGGGGGGTATGGCTTAACATTTTTGAAAAGTGGGACGTTTATTTGAGACCAAAAATACATAATTTAACTTTTAAATCAGACATTATTGAATGATTTTCTTTACCAAGCAAACCAAAGTCTGCATGGAAATCAGTCTATTTTAAGTTTTCTAGTGATTTTGTGTGTTACACTGTGAATGAAAGATTAACTAGCGTCTCCGTGGCCGAATGGTTAACGACGGTGGGTTGTAAACCTTCGTCTCTCACCGCTGCAGGTTCGAATCCCACTGGGAACTCGACTTGTAAGGGAGGAAGTGTCGATTCTTATGACTGGTGGAAGGTGTACAGTACTGGTTCTACCCAGGAAAAGTGGGTGGTCTGCCTCCACCACAAAAAAATGACCGTCATATATAACCTTGCATGTGTTGAAAATGACGTAAAACACCATACAAACAAACAAACTTTTGGTAAGTTTTAAAAAAATAATTTCTAAAACAATGGTGTGGGAGCGTTTATTAGGGGAGGGGCATTTATTAGGGATTATACGGTACTTTCTGTCAGCTAATTTATAAGGGCTAGATGCTGTGGTTTGTAAATTCATATATATTGCATGTTGGGATGGTCCATATAACCTATGGTACAGCCTAGTCAACTTTTCGACACTGGGATACTTGTCATAATCATGTCTTACAAGTGTTATATTATCATGACCTTCGTTAGGGGGCTGTTAATTAGATGACAGATTGTTTGTGATGGTAACGATGATAAGATGAGCAATCATCATAATGATACCACCTGACATCATAATGTCTACCAATACGGCCACCTAGGTAGCCCCACAGGGGGTAGTACATGTACTGTGTTTTTCAGCTGCTACAGAGAACTACATTTTATAAATCAATTCAATTCAATTTAATAAAATCTAACATTGGAATATCTCCAATCAAAGACAGTACAATACAATTTACACTACTATGATATACAAGTAGTCATTACTAATACAATATTATTATCATTATAACAGTACTATACATCAGGGTCGCTATATAAATACCCTGTATGCATGTATGCCTTTTTTACATAAGATAAATAGCGTCTCCGTGGCCGAATGTTTGTGTGTAAACGTTTGCCTCTCACCGCTGCGGGTTCCAATCACACTGGGAGTTCAACTTGTAAGTGAGGAAGTGTCGATTCTTACGGATGGCGGGAGGTGTACAGTACTAGTTCTACCCAGGAAAGGTGGGTGGTCTGCCTCCACCACAAAAATCGACCGTCATAATATATAACCTTACATGAGTTGAAAATTACGTAAAACACCATACAAACAATTGAATTGAATATTGTTTAACGGCTCATCAACGTAGTTTTTGTTATTTAGAGCCGCCCCAGAGCGAGGGGAAGGATACATAGGAATCCGGGAACCTGCCCTACTATTTTTATCGAATAGATTCCTATGGTCCTTTAATGTGCTCGGAGGATAGACCGATACACGGGACCGCGGACGGGGCTAAGGGAAAGTGTCTTGCCCAAGAACACACCGACAGAACTCAGTGGCACCACGGAGGATTGAACCCGGGGCCTCTGGTTACAAATCCGCCGCGCTACCGACAGCGCCATGCCAGCCCTCCCATACAAACAAACATAAGATAAATGACACAATTTAGTATCCATTAATATGGTTAGTTAATGTATGACTTAAATTGAGATTAATGCATACAAAAACAATTTCAAACGTCTGTTTGTAATCCTTATATAGCCTTTCTAAATTTAAAAAGTTCACTTACATGAGAAATATTCTTAACATCATTATTATTACTACAGAAAATAAATTTGTTATTATCATCCAGTGTGTGAAAACTAGGCACAGTAGACAGCAATTTAAACAAGAAAGACGACCTAATCGCTTAATTGATCACAGTTCATGACGAAGTGAAATTCATCTTCTATCCTGGTTTTACAAAATGGACATATTCTATTATTCAGAGCTACTTTCTTATGTTTGCACTGCCTCTTTAGCATATAGCTACATATTAAGTATTCTATCCTAGTCAGTATTTGTTTCCAGACTGTAAATGTGATTGAAAAATTACTTATGTGTTTCTAAGCTTTAAATTGTTTTGAAGCGTATACATAGTTGCATGTTTTGGGATTACCAGTAACCTCGAAAACATGCATGTCAGATAGGCATGCCAGTTCTGCAGCTTAATCCAGTATAACATCCCCACCATCCATTTTGCAAGACAAGTCGTAAAAAAACTGTTAAAAAGTTAACCAAAAGATACCACCTACATGCATCAAATCTACTGAATCTGCAAACTTTTCATAATTGTATTTTCCCATGAAGGACTAACATACCTGTCTTAATCTAAAGTATTACTAACATATTTAATTTCTTAAGAAAATTGGGTAAGCTTCTTTCCTTCATTAATAGTTTATGTCTTAAGCAGTTATTCCCTGCATTTCTCTTGTCATATCTATATCTGATGCATCATGGGTAATAATCTATATCATACATTATGATATGCTGATTCCCCAAATTGCAACCGTGGGAATAGGTAGGGAGTATCTACAATATTACTTACTCAAATAGTTTTCAGTGTTTTATGTGTGAGAAAAAACTTGTCTACACCATGTTAATTCATTAGATAAGACATTAGTGAATGGGGTTCATTTAATTGGAGGCCTACCTGTGTTGTCACTTTATGATTGGCTCATTAACCGTGGAGAATGTTGCATATTTCACACAGGAGAGAAGGGGGGAAGTAAGTGGGAGTGGCTTATCCATTCATTCATTCATATTGAAAAGAAGAAGAGGAATTAATGTGTAGAATAGAGAAAGAAACAGCTTTTCCTTTTAAATACCCGACATTTGTTGTCCCCCATCAAAGCAAGGGCCTTAATATTTGCATTTCCGTGTTTCTTTCTTACGATTTGTTTTTCGGGTCTTCTTTATCTGTTCTTTATGTGAGGAAGCTATCCAGCTGGCTTGCGGAACGTCGGTGGTTCTACCCAGGGGTCTTCCTCCACCAGTGGAAGCTGGAAAGTCGCCATATGACTTTAGCTGTTAGTGCGACTATAAAAACCAATTCAATTCAATTCTTTATCCGTTCCATAACTCCTAAAAGTCTTGGAAAATTCGGATGTTACTTGATGTGTTTATGTATGGGGTGTAGCTGACCTAAAATGCTTATATAGGCCCGACAAACTAGTGGGGACGATTTTTTTTGGTTAAATTTAGCTATGCAATGGTGCGTTTTGGCTTATATCTGACCGAGCATTTGTGAGGTATTTGAAGAAATATATTTTGACAAATATGAGAATTAACATTTACATAAACCCTAAAAAATAAGAAACGAATGTTGACCCTTAAACCTCCACCACCTATGGCTTCCGTTTTTATTGCATTTTTGGACTTCTAATTTTTAATTGATGTATATAGGCCCAGGCCTATATGGCCTAATAGTAGCTACACCGATGAGTGTGTTGTATATGTAAGTTTGGGGTCGTAATGAGCAATCTTGATGAGCATACATGCATGATCTATAACCCCTACATGATGTGTTGCTTACCAGTTCAGGGTCATACAGTCAAGTTCATGCAGTTTTAGTGTCCAGTCCGTAACTCCCATAATATGGGTCAAGGTCATGCAGTTTTGGTGTCCAGACCATAACTCCCATCATATGGGTCAAGGTCATGCAGTTTTAGTGTTCAGTCCGTTTCTCCCATCATAGGGGTCAAGGTCATGCAGTTTTAGAGTTCAGTCCGCAACTCCCACCATATGGGTCAAGGTCATGCAGTTTTAGTGTCCAGTCCATAACTCCCACCATATGGGTCAGGGTCATGCAGTTTTAGTGTCCAGTCCGTAACTCCCACCATATGGGTCAGGGTCATGCAGTTTTAGTGTCCAGTCCGTAACTCCAAAATATGGGTAAAGGTGATGCAGTTTTAGTGTCCAGTCCATAACTCCCACCATATTGGTCAGGGTCATGCAGTTTTAGTGTCCAGTCCGTAAATCCCACCATATGGGTCAAGGTCATGCAGTTTTAGTGTCCAGTCCGTAACTCCCACCATAAGGGTCAAGGTCATGCAGTTTTGGATTCCAGTCCGTAGCTCCCATCATATGGGTCAAGGTCATGCAGTTTTGGTGTCCAGTCCATAAATCCCATCATATGGGTCAAGGTCATGCAGTTTTAGTGTCCAGTCCGTAACTCCCATCATATGGGTCAAGGTCTTACAGTTTGTGTGTAAAGTCCGTAACCCCCATCATATGGGTCAAAGTCATGCAGTTTTTAGCTCTACTGATCAGAGATCAGCAGAGCTTATGCCGTGGTGCGGCGTCCGTCTGTCCGTCTGTCTGTAAAAAACGAGTTTGTAGCGACTTCTTCATGAAAACTATAAGTGATATTGATATGGGACTTTTTCTAAAATGATCAGCATGACATGATGTTGATCCTTGTCGAAAATCGTTTTGATTCGACTTTAAACATGGCTGCCAGCGGCCATCTTTGTTTACATAGAGTTATATAATGAAAACTTGTAGCGAGTACTCCTCTGAAACTACTTGACGGATTTTCATGAAACTTCACAGGAATGTTGCTCTTGATGTCTAATTGATCCTAGCAAAATTTCAGGTCGGCCGGAAATTCAAGATGGCCGCCACGGCTAAAAATAAATTTTTAAAAAAGAAGTTTGTAGCGACTACGTCTTGAAAACTATAAGTGATATTGATATGGGACTTTTTGTAAAATGATCAGCATGACATGATGGTTATCAGAGTCAAACATTATTTTGATTCAACGTTAAACATGGCTGCAGCGGCCATCTTTGTTTACATACAGTTATATAGTAAAAACTTGTAGCGACTACTCCTTTGAAACTACTTGACAGATTTTCATAGAACTTTACAGGAATGTTGCTCTTAATGTCTAATTGATCCTAGCAAAATTTCAGATCGGCCAGAAATTCAAGATGGCCGCCACAGCTAAAAATAGATTTTTAAAAAAGAAGTTTGTAGCGACTACGTCTTGAAAACTATAAGTGATATTGATATGGGACTTTTTGTAAAATGATCAGCATGACATGATGGTTATCAGAGTCAAACATTATTTTGATTCGACGTTAAACATGGCTGCCAGCGGCCATCTTTGTTTACATAGAGTTAGATGATGAAAACTTGTAGCGACTATTCCTCTGAAACTACTTGACGGATTTTCATGAAACTTCACAGGAATGTTGCTCTTGATGTCTAATTGATCCTAGCAAAATTTCAGGTCGCCCGGAAATTCAAGATGGCTGCCATGGCTAAAAATAGATTTTCAAAATACAAGTTTGTAGCGACTACTACTTGAAAACTATAAGTGATATTGATATTGGACTTTTTGTAAAATGATCAGCATGACATGATGTTGGTCCTTGTCAAAAATTGTTTTGATTCAACGTTAAACATGGCTGCCAGCGGCCATCTTTGTTTACATAGAGTTATATAGTAAAAACTTGTAGCGACTAATCCTTTGAAACTACTTGGCAGATTTTCATGAAACTTTACAGGAATGTTGCTCTTAATGTTTAATTGATCCTAGCAAAATTTCAGATCGGCCAGAAATTCAAGATGGCCGCCACGGCTAAAAATAATTTTTCAAAAAACAAGTCTGTAGCGACTACTTCCTGAAATCAAAATCAATCAGTAGAGCTTCAAGGTCATTGACCTCTTGTTGTGTTTGTCAGAGATGTACATTATGCTTGAGTAAATGGGATGAAACTTGATGATTGCATGCATCATCAAAAAACGGTGTCACACCTCAAATATCGACGCATGTTCACGATCAAGCAATTTTCATGTCTGGTTCATAACTCCTAAACCACTTAAAATCTTGATGGGTGTGATCAATAGACATTGACTGTTTTGCACCTTATTTGAAATCATATGTTCAAGGTCAGTGGTTAAGGTCACTCAATCTTATGTGTCCGGACCATAAGTCCTTAACCACTTGAGGCAATCAGATGCATCTTGATGACACTTATCGTCAATAGATGGTGTGTTGTGAACAAAATTCTAGATAAGTTTGTCTGCAGCTTATATTTGAAATCACATTTTGGTATATGTTTACATGTGCACTTATAATTACAATTGCATTTATCATTTACATATGCATTTAGTGTTTACACATGCATTTTGCATTTACATAATGCATTAATCACTCGCATCTTCATTTAGTGTTTATAATCATCAGATGATTTAAACTATTCTTTCTTTTTGGGGAAAAAGAAACAAGCGTATAAAAAATATAATTTTTATTTCTGCCAAAATTTTAATGGAATTTAATCACTTATTACTTCAAACGATATTACTTTTTACGGTAAAAGTATTGGATGAACATATTTTATAATCAAAAACGTTATAAATCATATGTTTATTTTGTTATAATTCCATCAATGAAACTGAATGAAAGAAATGGATTCTCGTATAATTTGCATGGATCTTTAAGAACCTTTTAATCTCGATAATTCTGAACTCTCATTTCCAATTATGCAAAAAATGAGATTTCATCTAATCTTCAAGCACTTATAGTGGATTGTTTTCATGACATCTGTTCCTCAAGTAGATTTTTTATGAAGTTTCTCCACATCTCTGATAAGATTCTAATGGCGTTCTTATCAGTTCAACACATACAAAATCCTGAAGAGGTCTGAAGAGATCTCCAAGATGCTCTAAACAAGGACTTCCTAATGGCTTTATGAAGACACAATGTAAACAACTGCATGCTGATGCTGGAAGTGAACTAAATTAGGATTGGAGACATGTCATGTGACATGGTGATTAACAAGTGCACAGTCTTGAGCAAAAACTGTTAATAAGCTACTTCCAACTTGACATTTCGTCATGTTACATCAGTATATCAAAATGCCACATGTCTGCCTTTGGTAATAAGTGCATCTCAGTTATGCTGCACTTACTGCCATTTTGTTGTACAGAAATTAACGATTATTAATGCTTACTGTATTTGCCACTTTAAGTGCCCCGGGCACTTTTATGTTTTAGAAAGAGGAGTGTTTAATTTCACAATTTCGTGTAAATAGACTGTCAAAACAGAAATCTGACGATAATTAACGACGATAATTAATTAAATTAATTGCTAAGCATGACTATATTATCATTTGCGTCCATTATGTGTAAACCAACCTGCGAGTAACTCGCAGGCAACTCGCAGGCTGATCAGGGTTTACAATGTCTGCTGATCAGTCATTTCCCCCAAAACACCCCTTTGTTACATAAATGGAATGGTCTTAATTCAAAGAAAGAGCAGTCCATTATATATATGTAGCGGGTTAGGGGTTAATTGGCCTCCTCGGTTGCTGAGTGGTAAGGTCTTGACTTATATAAGAACTACAGACCTCTGCCCCATCTGCAGGAGACATGTCTGATGGGAAACTTCATCACATCTCCCTCTGAGGTTGCTGACCCAATATAACCTAACATGATGTATTGACGGGACGTAAAACCCCATTTCATTTCGTTGAGGCGCAGTGTAATCTGTGTGCTTTGGGATTTCAAAAAACAATCCTAAAAAATATTGAATATAAAAACTTTTAGAGGTCATCACGTGGATTAAATCTGGTATATGGCTAACGGCGTTAAATTCACAATTCAAATTTGAAATTTAAAAAAGAAAGAAGTCTGATTAATGAACCCTTTTTTAATTAAGTAAAAGCAAATCAAAGAGAATATGTGTAAAGATGTTTGTTACATCTTATCTTATTTGTTTGAATTGCTTCAACAAAATAATTATATTGCAGCTTGCATCAAATGAAAGCAGTTTTAGGAGCTTAAAGATCAAACTGTTACCCAAAATTGAAAATCATTGTTTTCCTTTTGAATCTTGCTTACATATTCCATAGTTGCCTAGACTAATTTGGAAGGCTAAAAAGAGCAGAAAATATTATACAATACAATATTTCCTGTGTCTGACAGCTATGAAATGTGTCCATTTTGTTTATGTTCTATTTGTGTAGAAAGCAGTTACTGAAAATAGCACCTACAGTACATACTCATAAATGAGTTCTAACCTTGCTTATATGGCCGAAAAAAGACTATCGGTTTCTTTTGTCAAGTGTTGAATTTACCAGGAGGAGCAAATGTCCACCCTTGTTTATTTCTTGGAGGCCAAATTTCTTCTTTTTCAAATGTTTCTGCGAGGTCAAATATCTGGAAGGGCTTATGTCTGTATCCTGCAGTTTTTTTGTGTTAAGTAATATAAAGCATTATGCATTAAAAAAAATAATATATATATATACTTTACAACAAACTATACAGTACAAATCACTCTCGATGGCATGGGTGGCAGCCTATACATAGGTCTTGATTGGGTGACCACAGTTGAATGTGCACTGAGATGGGAAAACAAACCCGGATTGTATTGGTGAAAAGTCTACTACTGACTGCACTTCCCGGAAAACATACATATACAGTCTTATAGACGAAATTGCAGGATTTAAAGTCATTATTTTGTAGCAGATAGTGGTCCTTTACGATTAAAATAATGAGTATGCTCTTACGTTTGATGTTATGTTGTGATGAAGTATATTATGATACTTTAAACATTCTTTGACTTGGTGTTTCGGTCTGGCTGGATGTTAATTAAGTGCCGCTGTACTCACCTCACCAATTTCGTAACCGACTCAATAACCTATAAGTTGTACGTGGCACCCGGGCTGGCCGCCGCCTCCCCGCCACGAGCTACGAGTATTAAGTAGTCCTTGTATCGATGTCATAACACAACAGACTAGAATTGGCAAGTGCCATTATGTGAAGTATATTGCAGGTCCTTTATTATGATATTGGACGTTTGACTACTTATCAAGAGCCGATTGTAGTGCTCTAGACTTTAACTTGAGTGCCGAGAAGTGATCAGCTCAAGTGTGAGATTCGGGTTACGTCTTTTGATTGTAAGTTGTCTCATCGGCGCCACAAGTGGAAAGTCATCGGATTTCTTGTTGTGGTGGCTCCCACTAACACAAGGGTCAAGCTTGTTTTTACCAATAAACCAAGCTGTTTGAACCTAAATTGCTACTTTTACTCTCTAGTAAACATAACAGTCAAAACATGCAAAGTGAAAGTCTACCAACATGTCTTTGAATCAGTACATCTGCATCGCCTAAATGTGTGTTTAACTTCAAAGCTTTGTGAGGTGTGTCTGCAACAAGTTCTACCCTTTTTTTCTTTCTTTTTTTTTCAATAATCTAGATTAAAGTCGTTTGTGTCTTTAACAAGAATATAACTCTTTGTGCCTCGAACAAGCTTCTGGCTGACTGAGTCTGCAAAACAAATCTAGCTGACTGCTAGTTTTTGTGGTATAATCTCTAGTATTAATTCATATGATGCTTTAATTGAGGGTCCCAAAGGGGGGGTGTGTTCACGTGATCACGTAAAATAAAAACAAGGATCACGTCTTCACGTGAAAATAGCAGAACTTTCACATTTCACGTTAAATGAAGTCCATAAACAAGCAGATACGATTCTCGCGCGATTTTAGATCTGCGCGCACCTAGCGGTATTATGTTGTACTATCGAGACCATCATACAAATAGTAATAGATTTGGAATCCAGTCAAGGGAGACCACTTTTGTCAGCAAACTGTATTAGACTAGTTCCAGGCCGACCAGTGCTACTTGTAATGTAGTGAGCTATGTCAGTGAAACTGTCGGCATACCACCAGTCTATACTGCCTATACTGTATCTGATACACGATGCGGCTGATTGTAGTGTCCCCGGAGATTCCCCGTGCCAGATGTTCGCGCAAGTAAGAAAGTTCAGCTCTCGGTGGAGGCTCGGGGGAGTAGGAGGGACACTAAAAAGACTGAAAAGGACTAAAAGTTCACGTTTCACGTCACCATATCACGCGATCACGTTTTACCAAGACTAAAATCACAGATCACGCTGATATAATTTTCACACAATCACGCAAAAATATTGTTTGTTTCACGTGTCACGTTTTTAAAACACCCCGATCACGTTTTCACGCAAAACCCCTTTGGGACCCCCTTAATTAAGATTCTTATGAATTTTTGTTTAGTGATCGAAATACATTTTATTTTGTCATCCGCATATCATGGCAGGCTCTTAGGGATGTTTTGTCTGTCATCATGTCATCAGTGTCTGTCACATGTTAACCTGCAACCTGACCTTGACTTGAATATTTGACCTATGTTCATGAAGCTTCATTTACCCCAAGGAGTGTTGTTACACTGTCCAATAACTCTTGTGTTTCATTTTGGCTGAGTTATGCCCGTTTTCATGAAACTTTAACCTGCAACCTGACCTAGTGAGCAAATGGCAGGCAGGCAACACAAGTGTTCCATATTGGAACGCCCTTCTGAATACAAGTGTTAGCAAAATGATTGCTATTTAAATTAATATTTATCATTTAACAAATTAACAAAACCCATGTTACTAAGTATACATATTGACATGGGTTTTGGATATTTGGGGCCTTAGGACTCTATACCAAACCATTTGGACACCATTCCAACACCGTGCCGACCCCCTTTGCAGGGCATAGAGTACTTGAAGGCTCCAAAATATCAAAAACCCATGTTACTAATTATACATATTGACATGGTTTTGGATATTTTGGGCCTTAGGGCTCTATACCAAACCATTTGGACACCATTCCAACACCATGCCGACCCCCTTTGCAGGGTATAGAGTCCTAAGGCTCCAAAATATCCAAAACCATGTTACTAAGTATACATATTGACATGGGTTTTGGATATTTTGGGCCTTAGGACTCTATACCAAACCATTTGGACACCATTCCAACACCATGCCGACCCATTTTGCATGGGAGTCGGCAGGTTTTCCAGATCAAATTTTTTTTAACAGTGATTAAACCAAAAGTTAAAATTACAGCTTAAATTAATGCATTTGTATATTTCATAGGATGACCCCAATTACTCCTAGGGATCTTTATGTGAGGAAGCTATCCAGCTGGCTTGCGGAACATCGGTGGTTGTACCCAGGTGCCCGCTTGTGCTCGAAAATTGCCCGGAGGGACACCGGGTGTCTTCCTCCGCCAAGGGAAGCTGGAAAAGTCGCCATTTATAATGACCTTAGCTGTTGGTGTGACTGTTAAATCCAATTATAAATCTCTCTCTCACTGCTTATTTAAAGTCCCAGTTTTTGAGAAGCTTGAAGCTGCATCTCAGTGAAGTGCCACAGAGTGCCATCCAAGTGCTTTATTATGTCTTTCATAACATTTACAGATTGGGGAGATTAGTCCACAGATTTGAAACTAGGTCAGTGGAAAGATATGTGTTTTTTTATATAATTAGCAAATGTGGTGTGACTTAGACTTCTGATGATCTAGGTGTCATATGGTGGATGGGTATTGACTGCTGGAGAGATTACGCAGGAACTGAACCTAATAAATTGTCTTGTTTGGGGGAACTTCGTGAGAAAATTGGGAAATATAAGTATGAAAGCATATTAGATAGATTAAGGATTTAATTAGGTGGAACAAGATGTAGTTTTGTGAATTATCACTGTTGACTTTATTTATAGTTGTAGGTATAACATATTAAAAGAATGTTTACATGTAAAGTTGGCAAATTAAAACTGGTATTAAAAGTGAATTATACATCAAGTAGATAATTATTATATTTTTATGTAGGTAATTCAGAAGTAATTTAATATGAAGCGTGTTTTAGTACTGTTTCACTTTTTAATGATGTCTTTAATTGAAGACAGCTTTCATACATTGGTTTCTCATATTATTAATTAGCCATGAATTATTTATGGATATCTTATAATCCATTTATGGGTTTATTATTAACTTTTACATATCTATCAAATTATTGAAATATATCTTATATTCTATTTTAATCAGAGGATCCAGAAACCATTTTAAGATCCAGTAATTAAAAACTGATTTATTCACATTAAAGATATCCATAATTGATTTTAAAGCTTAACCCATATATTGGATTTGAATATGGAATATCCATGTTTCAGATATCGTTAAATGATATATCGATATCACATATTCATTATATGTTATTGATTGGTATCTACTTTATGAATGAACCGCGGTGGTTGCGTAGTGGTACAGCATTCTCCTCGATTGTGGCCCTTGAGGGAGATCTTGGGTTCCTAACACAAAGACCCCATGACTTAATTTGTTTGTCTGTTACATGTGTCTTCAACTCACCCTAAATGATAGTGTTTTCTACAAGCAGATTAGTTAAGTTGACAAGAAGTTTAGTTGAGTGTGTCTTAACAACCAGCTTAATTGGCTGTGTTTCCAACATGCAGCTTAGTTGGCTGTGTCTCCAACAAGCAGCTTAGCTGGCAGTGTCTCCAACAAGCAGCTTAGTTGGCTGTGTCTCTAACATCAGCTTAGTTGGCTGTGTCTCCAACAAGCAGCTTAGCTGGCAGTGTCTCCAACAAGCAGCTTAGCTGGCAGTGTCTCCAACAAGCAGCTTAGTTGGCTCTGTCTCTAACATCAGCTTAGTTGGCTGTGTTTCCAACAAGCAGCTTAGCTGGCAGTGTCTCCAAAAAGCAGCTTAGTTGGCTGTGTCTCCAACAAGCAGCTTAGCTGGCAGTGTCTCCAACAAGCAGCTTAGCTGACAGTGTCTCCAACAAGCAGCTTAGTTGGCTGTGTCTCCAACAATCAGCTTAGTTGGCTCTGTCTCTAACATCAGTTAGTGTGTCTCCAAAAAGCAGCTTAGCTTGCAGTGTCTCCAACAAACAGCTTAGTTGGCTGTGTCTCCAACAACAACTTAGTTGGCTGTTTCTCGAGCAAGCAGCTTAGGTGGCTGTGCCTCCAACATCAGCTTAGTTAACTGTGTCTTCAGCAATCAGTTTAGTTGGCAGTGTCTCCAACAGTCGGCTTTGTTGGCTGTGTCTCCAACAATCAGCTTAGTTGGCTGTGTCTCAACCAAGCAGCTTAGTTGACTGTGTCTCCAACAATCAGCTTAGTTGACTGTGTCTCCAACAGTCAGCTTAGTTGACTGTGTCTCCAACAATTAGCTTAATTGACTGTGTCTCCAACAAGCAGCTTAGTTAATGTGTCTTCAATAATTGGCTTAGTTGACTGTGTCTCCAACAGGCAGCTTAGTTGACTGTGTCTCCAATAAGCAGGATAGTTGACTGTGTCTCCAATAAGCAGCTTAGTTGACTGTGTCTCCAACAATCAGCTTAGTTGACTGCATCTCCAACAATCAGCTTATGTGGCTGCGTCTCCAACAATCAGCTCAGTTGGCTGCATCTCCGTTGGCTGCATCTCCAACAATCAGCTTAGTTGACTGTGTTTCCAATGATCAGCTTAGTTGGCTGCATCTCCAACAATCAACTTAGTTGGCTGTGTCTCCGTTGGCTGCATCTCCAACAATCAGCTTAGTTGGCTGCATCTCCAACAACCAGCTTAGTTGGCTGTGTCTCCATTGGCTGCATCTCCAACAATCAGCTTAGTTGGCTCTGTCTCTAATAATCAGCTTAGTTGACTGCATCTCCAACAATCAACTTAGTTGGCTGTGTCTCCATTGGCTGCATCTCCAACAATCAGCTTAGTTGACTGTGTCTCCAATAATCTGCTTAGTTGACTGCATCTCCAACAATCAGCTTAGTTGACTGTGTCTCAAACAAGCAGTTTAGTTGATTGTGTCTCTAACAAGCAGCTTAGTTGACTGTGTCTCCAACAAGCAGCTTAGTCGACACTGTCTCCAACAAGCCATTTTTTAAATGACTGTGTCTTCAACAACCAGCTTAGTTGACTGTGTCTCCAACAATCAGCTTAGTTGGCTGTGTCTCCAACAATCAGCTTAGTTGGCTGTGTCTTCAACAAGCAGCTTAGTTGACTGTGTCTCCAAGAATCAGCTTAGTTGACTGTGTCTCCAACAATCAGCTTAGTT
This sequence comes from Cyrtodaria siliqua, assembly GCA_037043455.1. Lineage (NCBI taxonomy): Eukaryota > Metazoa > Mollusca > Bivalvia > Adapedonta > Hiatellidae > Cyrtodaria > Cyrtodaria siliqua. The sequence continues at coordinate 65,211 of JAWPHD010006130.1, read as the reverse complement.
GGCTGTGTCTTCAACAAGCAGCTTAGTTGACTGTGTCTCCAACAATTAGCTTAGTTGACTGTGTCTCCAACAAGCAGCTTAGTTGACTGTGTCGCCAACAAGCAGCTTAGTTGACTGTCTCAAATAATCAGCTTAGTTGGCTGTGTCTCCAACAGTCGGCTTAGTTGACTGTGTCGCCAACAAGATATGTTTATTAGTTAGACTGTGTCTTCAGCAAGTCGCTTAATTTAGTTGATGGTGTCTTCAATATGGAAGACGGATGCGGCCATTTCGACTTCGTGACATTTCGCCCTGTTAATACAAGGCGAAAAGTCGCCAACACGAAAAGTCGCCAAACCGAAAAGTAGAAGGCAAAAAGTCGCAAACCCGCCGTTTTGGACAAAATTTCGACTCGCAAAGTCACCAATCTGATATTGTAAAATTTGCGACTTTTCGGTTATTAACAAGGCGAAAAGTCGAAATGTCCGCATCCGTCTTTTCACTTTGCAAGTTTTCGCCTTCGACTTTTTGTGTTGGCGAATTGTCGCCTTCAACTTTTTGCCTTGTATTAACAGAGCGAAAAGTCGCGAAGTCGAAATGGCCGCATCCGTCTTCCATACTTCAACATGCAACTTAGTTAAAAAATGTGTCTTCAACAAGTGCTTAGTTGACGCATTGTAAAATGTGTCTTCAACTGGAAAATAACTAAACAGTGTAGAGTAGAACTCATATACTGGGTGTGCTTGTTGTTTAGTTTACAGGTTCTATTCATGTGGACCAAAGATTTTGTTCAATGCAATTAATAGATTTATTGTAAGTGGATGGTGTGCTACCATTACAAAACTGTCAATAGAAAAACCAATTGATTTGTAACTAACCGGCTAGGGCGCGGTATCAGTTTACTTTAATTGATGTAGCCTTGATTGCTTTCAATTTAAAGGGACACATGGCAATCTTGAATTATTTATCAGCATTAAAATGTGTGTGTAGCACTAAGGAGTGTAGTCCCTCCACCATGGTACCAAGAAGAGAATCCCTGTGTTAGAGTAGTTCTAAGGTTTATAGTATTAATGATTTGCAAATACACAACTTCCTAATGACCACATCTTTTAAGAGACCACGTGCTTTTAGAGACCACTGGTTAATTTCAAATTGTATTTTCTTAAGTTAAAAATGCACCCGTATAAAGAGACCATCTATGTTAAAGTAGGTATCCCACCATTTACAACAGATATACACCATTTCTTAAAGGGACACTGTCCGTAACTTTTAGCTTATAAAACACCCAATAATTACGTTCGCAAACATTATACACTAAATATTATTCAATATTTACTAATTAAAAGCAAGATTTTTAACGGAATTCAATCTTGGTACAAAAAAAAGCAAATCTACTTCGTGGGTTTGAACTCGCAGCCCAAACTCGCAGTAAAAATAAGTGTGCGTGAGCGTAAAGTTGTCGGAACTCGCTCCCGACTGAGCTAAGCCGGCTATACATATTACGCCATACATACTAAGGTGAAAACCTAGTGCGCTATGGAAGTCACGTGAACGCATAAAAGGTAAATATTGTGGGTCCCACTTTATTTACATTTAATGATTAAAACTTATTTTTTTCAAACTCACGAATGTATTCCTACATACTTCTTAGGGTCTATCCGCATGTTTTCATGTATACATTTCAATGAATAAAAGTCAGACAGCTATTTGGTTATGCTCAATATCTGCTTACTTACGGACAGTGTCCCTTTAACCTACTGATGACGAGGTATATATATAACTTACATATTTTCAGAATCCAAACTCTATATAAACACAATATATAAACAGCTTTAATCACCCAGGACAAACCCCAAAACTGAAGCGTCGAATTAAGAGTTACCAATTCATCTCCAACAATTCATTTTACGCATGAGGGCTGGCGTGGCGCAGTCGATAGCGCGGCGGATTTGTAACCGGAGGCTCCGGGTTCAGTCCTCCGTGGTGCCACTGAGTTTCATTGGTGTGTTCTTGGGCAAGACACTTTCCCTTAGCCTCGTCCGTCAGATGGGGACGTAAACCGGGCGGTCTCGTGTGTCGGTCTATCCTCCGAGCACGTTAAGGAACCATAGGAATCTCTTCGATAATAAGAGTAGGGCACGGTTCCTGGATTCCGGGTATTTTAAGAATCCGTGAAAAAAACTATACTTTTAGCATTCACTTATACATTATTATTATATATGACCTGAATACCTGGATATTGTTTTGATAAACGGTTTTGTAGTGTAATTTTGCCGTTATGTGGCAAAATACAAAATACTATAATATGTTATATTAGTTTCTTTAATGAGACTAATTGTTACCATCCCTTTTGTCGTCTGTAAATAAATTTTCACTGTATGTAAGTTATGTAGAAAAACTAACGGTATGACACGGCCGTGTGCCCCTTTAAACTGCAGATTACAATCTTTGCGCACTCCTGACTTCCAAGATCCCCTTTTCAAATGCATTAATTGACTGATGTGCATTATAGCCATTAAAACTATTTTTTTCCCATTAAGGAATGTCCCAGGTGTATTTTATTTTGAATTATAACAGCTTTTTTCTAATTAAAAGAAAGGTGAATATTAAATTAAATTGCATGGCCAACCTGAAAGGGAAGCGTTTTTAATAATTCAATTTAATAATATTTATATGTCCGTCTGTCAGGACATCTGTGTTTTTTCTCAGTATTTTCATACCTATTAATCTTAACGGGACACATGCATACGGTATTTTTAACTGTTGATTATTGCACCAGTTATATATTTAAACCTATGGTAGAATAAGACAAAAAAAAACACTCTAATTTTTATTTAATAATATGTGAAATCAGGTTTAAAGTCCAAATGATACTGGATTAATAAATTTAGACACTAATTTTAATACCTGATAAAAAGTTCATGGTTGCCGTGCGTCCCTTTAAATTCCTTGAGATTTTAGAGAAAGTCAAAGATAAACAAGATGTCAAATTAAAAACATTTATAGCCATGATGCAGTTCATGTCCTATTTATGTAACATTGTTTATATACATTTGGCAGGTAAAAAACCTTAATAGAAGATATGAAGTCAGGATTTTGTTCTAATTATATCCCATTATTTATAAAAAAAAAACAACACCTGCAGGTGTGATACAGTGCAAACTTTGTTGATTTATATATAGATCTGATGCAGTTGTGTTTTTATGCCCCGAAAGGGTTTCGGGGGCATATAGTAATCGCACTGTACGTCCGTCCGTCCGTCCGTCCGTCCGTCTGTCCGTCAGTCTGCAGTTCGTGTCCGGACTGTACCTTCAAAACCCATGCATGGTTTTTTAATTAACTTGGCACAAGTGATCATCATAACAAGACAATGTGTCGCGCGCAAAGCCCAGGTCTGTACCTCAAAGGTCAAGGTCATACTTGCAGTTCATAGGTCAAAAACAGGTATGCAATTTCGTGTCCGGACCGAAACGTCACAGGGATTTTATAATAACTTGGCACAACTGATCACCATAACAAGGCGATGTGTCGTGTGCAAAACCCAGGTCTGTTCCTCAAAGTTCAAGGTCACATTTGCAGTTCATAGGTCAAAAACACATACGCATTTTCGTGTCCGGACCGTAACGTCACAACCCCTGCAGGGATTTTTAATTAACTTGGAACAAGTGATCACCATAACAAGATAATGTGTCGCGCGCAAAACCCAGGTCCGTACCTCAAAGGTCAAGGTCACACTTGCAGTTCATAGGTCAAAAACAGGTACACAATTTCGTGTCCGGACCGTAACGTCACAACCCATGCAGGGATTTTTAAATAACTTGGCACAACTGATCAAGACGACGTGTCGTGCACAAAATCCAGGTCCATGGCTCCAAGATCAAGGTCTAACTTAGAGGTCAAAGGTCACTTCGGAGGCATTTGTCACTTACAGTGACATTTCTTGTTGTGTTGTTGTTTTTATTAGTGTTATACAAACGATGAACATTTTTGGAAAGGTGGGGTTGGCGTTACTGTTAAGGATAGGATAGTATGTATATGTATGTATATGTTTTGCATGTAAACAACACCAGATTGAAAGTCGGCCTGGTACAGTGACCCAGGTAGGGCACCATGCCAGGGGAGAAACAGCTGATCACATCTAGGTCGCTATTGTATTTACCAACAATATCCAGTACAAACGAACTGACAGAGTAATTAAGTTATATGTCATGTCTTCTGCAAGGGAAGTGCGTAGTTACCATTTTGTAATGTTGGTGACATAAATAAGTCCACAGTATTATAAATAGTTTTATACACTAGCTGTGGCAGATGACATTTTCATTGAAATAAATGACCGTGCGCATAAGCATTGGCGCTTGGCATATTTTTGTCGTCTGCCCATCCGTCCGTCTGTCTTGCCTAACACAACTGAGCCAGTTTGAACAAAATTTCCTTAGCATGTTAAAAAAGGGTGACTGGATTTCAATCAAGTTTTATTTTCGTAAAAATCCGACATTCAAGATATACCAGGGTTCTGCAAATTTAATGCTGACGGGGATGAAAAGTCATTGAAAATACGTTTTTACCAAACTACTAGATGGATTACAGTGACACTTGGCCATATCGTTTATTGGATAGTTCCACACCAGATTTGCAGATGGGTTATTTTTTGTGGATAATCAATCAAACTAACCACCTTATTACACCATTACTTTACACAAAGAACAGGATGATTACAAAAGGTGTTAACACCTTGGAATGTTCTGGTGTTCATGTGTGTATAAGCATTTATTTATCTCCAGTTGAATTGTACTGGGCAAGGGCGTAACCAGGCTTTTATAAACTATACACATGAAAGTGATAATTGAGCGCCGAATTGAGAACCGATATAATCGGGGTCTGGGGGCAGGCCGCACCCTCAGAAATTTTGACACAAATGGTTTAATATGGTGCGAGCGCTTTCTAGAACAATCTTTTTTGTCTTTATCCACAAATATTATTTTTTTTTTTTATGACTGGCAAAAAATATATATGGACATGCGTATTGTGCATAAAGGCAGTTATGCCTTTGCTGGGCATTTTAGTTTTAGTCTCATCCAAAGGACTGGTCAGGTGGGAAATACTTTGAAATACTTAAATAAAGTATTAAAACAATTATACCGAGGATTGGAATTTCCCTATCTGAACCGGATGCCCGTGATTGATTCTTTTTCTTGCATATCATTGTCGTCGCCAACTACTAATGTTTTGCATGTTTATTTACACAATGACATCATGCAACTGTCATTGTTGATATCTGAGCGCGACTTTTATCTTCAGGCTTTCCCATCACCCATGTAAAACGCGGATAACTTAATCGGGTATGAACGTGGATAACCTTATCCGGTACGCAAAAAAATTAATTCAAATTCAGCCCTCAGCAGGCTGGATTGAAACACACTATCGCTGGATTATGAAAACGCAGTGCTAACCGTTACACTTCTACGTAACCTGTGTTTACCTATATTTATTCATTGGTGTCTAATATTAATATTGCTTCTCACAACTCGACGGCAGCGGTGACCTTGTGGTAGAGCAACCTCCTCACATGCCGCAGCGGTGACTTTGTCACAACTCGACGGCAATAATGACCTTGTCACAACTCAACGGCAATGGTGACCTTGTGGCAGAGCATCCTCCTCACATGCCGCAGCGGTGACTTTGTCACAACTCGACGGCAGCAGTGACCTTGTCACAACTCGATGGCAACGGTGACCTTGTGGTAGAGCATCCTCTCACATGCCGCAGCGGTGACTTTGTCAGAACTTGACGGCAGCGGTGACCATGTCACAACTCGACGGCAGCGGTGACCTTGTCACAACTTGACGGCAGCGGTGACCATGTCACAACTCGACGGCAGCGGTGACCTTGTCACAACTCGACGGCAGTGGTGACCATGTCACAACTCGACGGCAGCGGTGACCTTGTGGTAGAGCAACCTCCTCACATGCCGCAGCGGTGAATTTGTCAGAACTTAATGGCAGCGGTGACCATGTCACAACTCAACGGCAGCGGTGACCTTGTCACAACTCGACGGCAACGGTGACCTTGTCACAACTCTACGGCAGCGGTGACCTTGTGGTAGAGCAACCTCCTCACATGCTGCAGCGGTGACTTTGTCAGAACTTGATGGCAGCGGTGACCATGTCACAACTTGACGGCAGCGGTGACAAGGTCACAACTCGATGGCAGCGGTGACCTTGTCACAACTCGACGGCAGCGGTGACCTTGTGGGAGAGCAACCTCCTCACATGCCGCAGCGGTGACCATGTCACAACTCAACGGCAGCGTTGACCATGTCACAACTCGACGACAGCGGTGACCTTGTCACAACTCGACGACAGCGGTGACTGTGTTAGAGCATCCTCCTGACATGCTGAAGGTCATGGGTCCGATACCCGGCTGGGTCTTAAAACATGCCGCAGCGGTGACTTTGTCACAACTCGACGGCAATAGTGACCTTGTCACAACTCAACGGCAATGGTGACCTTGTGGCAGAGCATCCTCCTCACATGCCGCAGCGGTGACTTTGTCACAACTCGACGGCAGCAGTGACCTTGTCACAACTCGACGGCAACGGTGACCTTGTGGTAGAGCATCCTCTCACATGCCGCAGCGGTGACTTTGTCAGAACTTGACGGCAGCGGTGACCATGTCACAACTCGACGGCAGCGGTGACCTTGTCACAACTTGACGGCAGCGGTGACCATGTCACAACTCGACGGCAGCGGTGACCTTGTCACAACTCGACGGCAGTGGTGACCATGTCACATCTCGACAGCAGCGATGACCTTGTCACAACTCGACGGCAGCGGTGACCTTGTGGTAGAGCAACCTCCTCACATGCCGCAGCGGTGACTTTGTCAGAACTTAATGGCAGCGGTGACCATGTCACAACTCAACGGCAGCGGTGACCTTGTCACAACTCGACGGCAACGGTGTCCTTGTCACAACTCTACGGCAGCGGTGACCTTGTGGTAGAGCAACCTCCTCACATGCTGCAGCAGTGACTTTGTCAGAACTTGATGGCAGCGGTGACCATGTCACAACTTGACGGCAGCGGTGACAAGGTCACAACTCGATGGCAGCGGTGACCTTGTCACAACTCGACGGCAGCGGTGACCTTGTGGTAGAGCAACCTCCTCACATGCCGCAGCGGTGACCATGTCACAACTCAACGGCAGCGTTGACCATGTCACAACTCGACGACAGCGGTGACCTTGTCACAACTCGACGACAGCGGTGACTGTGTTAGAGCATCCTCCTGACATGCTGAAGGTCATGGGTCCGATACCCGGCTGGGTCTTAAAATAGACTTTATAAAAAACGGTACTAGTAATTCCCTTGCTTGACATTCAGCATATAAAGGGTAGTGCTAGGACAGGTAGCCTGGTGTCCGTATAATGAGTCTTGGTGGGGTAGGGTGTCACGTAATGTGGTATTCAATGTGGCAGCACTATAAAGTTGAAAAAAAAAGGTTAAGTTGTATGTGATATTAAAATAAAATACTGTTAAAATTGACATACATATAAATATTGTCCCAGCTAGCTTACCTTTTGGTTTTAATTACCCTTGGCAATAAATTTCGTAGGCGGTGCCCTTTTATATTTGTGTTTTGTGTCCCTGAGATGATTCTCATGAAATATCCTAGAAATAGCTTTTTTGGGACAGTATTTTTAGCGGTGACACTTTGAATCATATCTGTGACTGGCAGCTGTGCTAGAACCTTTATCCATATCAACTTTCTACTCAGAAACTAAGGCAACTTAGATGAAGAAGCACAGAATATTGTTTTTTAGATTAAATTTTAAATTTAATTTAATCACTCGAAACACAACCACCAACCGATCAAAGTGTTAGGATCACTTAATGTCGTCTTGCGATATTGTATTTACATCGACCCAGATAATATGTAAACAACTCTACCTAATACCTTTATCAATACATCAACATAGGTCTGACTACCTGGTTTGTCCGATTAACAACGCAGCGGCAAGGTAGCGTATCTGTAATAACCACTTACCTGTGATACTCACTTTTCTTGAGATCACTTTATCATCTGTTACCTGGTGATTGTTTCTACTTCCTATTTTCCTCTCTTGTAACACCTGGCATTTGTAAATATTGCGCAATATTCTGCATACCTACCTACAATACAAGTGACAACTCTGTTATATCAGGAATGGTTTCCATTAGTGGGAATATCCGGATGCTTACACTTGTTTTATACTGAAATCATGAGTAGTTTTCAGTTTATTAGCCTTTTGGAGAATAAGCAGTAGTTTTCAAATCATCAGTGACTGTCAAATTTCATATCATCAAAGTTGGCATCAGTATTTTGTAAATAAGAAATAAATTACAAATCGATAGACTGTGTAGTGACAGCGCTTTCTAACCTAACCTTTTAAAAACTGGTATTTTCATAGTTTCAATAAATGTCTCATGATGCACATTATTAACAATTGCCTCAGTAATCAAATTGAGTGTTTTCCATATTTTTATTTTTAGCAAAGTCTTGATCGAGATTCTTTTATGTGCTTGGATAACCTTGTATACATAAGAAATGTGGAGATACCTTCAAAATGCATTTAAAACTCATGGAAAAAAATCGAAGCTAAACTTCAAATAGACTTTTCTGTTGAATGTTATATTGGGCTAGGAAATTTTGAGCTAGGTCTAGTGATTATACCCAACTACTAGACCTGTGGTCTAGTAAATTAAAAATGTTAAATCATTTGTATTTTCAAATCATCAGTAATTTTCATATCATCAGTAAATATTATAGGTAGTTTTCATAGCGTCAATAATTTTTAACTCGAATATTCAAAGAATAAGGGAGTTTATGTACTCGCGTCGGCTTTAAGTAATTTTGCTTAAGTAATTTTGGTTCCTGTAAACCCTGGGCTCCTATGGAACCCAAATTCTGATACCCCTTAAAATGTCAAATTTTGCGTGTAAGCTGTGTTTACACTCAACTAAATTTGGGAATTGGTTCCTTATAGTATGTTGTAAAGAGTTGCATAAGTAATTTTGTCTTTTACAAATTCTGGGCTCCCATGGAACCCAAATTGTGATGGCCCATAAAGTATGCAATAAAGGCAGATCAAGGTTTGCATGTAAGCTGTTGTATAATATATCTATATATCTTAAAATATTTTTCTTATGTCACCCAAATTTTGGTTTGGGATTTCTTTCATCAGTAGTCTTATATCATCAGTAGTTGTATATCATCAGTAGTTTTATATCATCAGTAGTAGTTTTATATCATCAGTAGTTTTATATCATCAGTAGTCTTATATCGTCAGTAGTCTTATATCATCAGTAGTTTTTTATCGTCAGTAGTTTTTTATCGTCAGTAGTCTTATATCGTCAGTAGTTTTATATCATCAGTAGTTTTATATCGTCAGTAGTTTTATATCATCAGTAGTCTTATATCATCAGTAGTTTTATATCGTCAGTAGTTTTTTATCGTCAGTAGTCTTATATCGTCAGTAGTTTTATATCGTCAGTAGTTTTATATCATCAGTAGTTTTATATCATCAGTAGTCTTATATCGTCAGTAGTCTTATATCATCAGTAGTTTTATATCGTCAGTAGTTTTTTATATAGTCAGTAGTTTTATATTGTCAGTAGTCTTATATCGTCAGTCGTCTTATATCGTCAGTAGTTTTATATCGTCAGTAGTTTTATATCATCATTAGTTTTATATCATCAGTAGTTTTATATCGTCCGTAGTCTTATATTGTCAGTAGTCCTATATCGTCAGTAGTTTTATATCATCAGTAGTTTTATATCGTCAGAAGTTTTATATCATCAGTAGTTTTATATCGTCAGTAGTTTTATATCGTCAGTAGTCTTATATCGTCAGTAGTTTTTTATATCGTCAGTAGTCTTATATCAACAGTAGTTTTATATCGTCAGAAGTTTTATATCGTCAGTAGTCTTATATCGTCAGTAGTTTTATATCGTCAGTAGTCTTATATCGTCAGTAGTCTTATATCATCAGTAGTTTTATATCGTCAGTAGTTTTTTATATCGTCAGTAGTTTTATATCATCAGTAGTCTTATATCGTCAGTAGTCTTATATCATCAGTAGTTTTATATCGTCAGTAGACTTATATCATCAGTAGTTTTATATCGTCAGTAGTTTTTTATATCGTCAGTAGTTTTATATTGTCAGTAGTCTTATATCGTCAGTCGTCTTATATCGTCAGTAGTTTTATATCGTCATTAGTTTTATATCATCATTAGTTTTATATCATCAGTAGTTTTATATCGTCCGTAGTCTTATATCGTCAGTAGTTTTATATCATCAGTAGTTTTATATCGTCAGAAGTTTTATATCATCAGTAGTTTTATATCGTCAGTAGTTTTATATCGTCAGTAGTCTTATATCGTCAGTAGTTTTATATCATCAGAAGTTTTATATCGTCAGTAGACTTATATCGTCAGTAGTTTTATATCGTCAGTAGTTTTTTATATCGTCAGTAGTTTTATATTGTCAGTAGTCTTATATCGTCAGTAGTTTTATATCGTCAGTAGTTTTATATCGTCATTAGTTTTATATCATCAGTAGTTTTATATCGTCAGTAGTCTTATATCGTCAGTAGTTTTATATCGTCAGTATTTTATATCATCAGAAGTTTTATATCGTCAGTAGTTTTATATCGTCAGTAGTTTTATATCATCAGTAGTTTATATCATCAGAAGTTTTATATCGTCAGTAGACTTATATCGTCAGTAGTTTTATATCGTCAGTAGTTTCAAATCCTCAGTCGACAGTGACTTTTCCCTATAATTTTAAGAAGAAGAAGAAGAAGAAGAAGAAGAAATTTTATTGACTTAAACTATTACATAGTTTTTTATCATATAAACTTACATTTTACAAATATAATATAAACATACATTTTACAAATATAATTTGATCACAATTACAAGATTAGTACAGGTTCATTAATTTATGCATTAATATGGAAAAAAAAGAAGAAAAAAAGGAAATATATCATGGAGAAAAAAATAAATATATATATAGGAATCAAAATTTAATATCTAATACGGTACAATAGAACAATTGTATTATAGTGAGGATGAACGAGATTATAAGTTATTTATCATGGTACGTCTTAAAGAGAAAGCTTCTGAGATGTATTTGCTAAAATTGATAAGATCTATTTTGTTTGTTGACTGAAGGAGAGCAATGAATTTAAACATACCAGGCCTATGGCTATAATATCGTTTTATATATTTACTTCTGATTGTATTATAAACAGGACATATTAACGCAAAATGGAACTCGTCCTCTATATCATTAGTGTTTCATATTTGACATATCCGTTCATGTCTTTCTAACCTTTCACGAGAATACCTCCCTGTCTCGATCCTTAAACTATGAGAGGACAAACGTAATCTGGTTACCACACTGCGATCGCGCCTGGTATGCAATACATCTAGATAAATGTCATATTCAAAATGATGTTTAACAGATTTGTAAAGAGTTAGCACTCTATTCGTTTCAAGGTCGGTTGACCAGTTTTGGACATAATTATCTATTAATCGTTGTTTGTATATAGGTACAAAATGTATTGCATTTAATGAGCTTGGGTCAAGTCATGCATACAAGAAACCCCTACTATTTAGTAATGACTTGACTTTTGACACCCAATTTTTAATCCCTTTTCACAGTCAGATGTTGCGCTTTCATACACGTATTTTATAATAACGTTATCAGTATTGAATGCTCTTAGCCAGTATTTAATGATACTAACATGTCTATTTATATATAACGGATAACGGCCCAGTTCCCCGTATACCCCTGCATTACTTGTCGATAATTTTACACCAAGAACTAGTTTACAATACTTCAAGTGAATTCTTTCAATTTCCTTGGATTTAGTAAAAACCCCACACTTGACTGCCGTAATTAAGAATAGAGCCTACAAAAGCATCAAACAATTGTAAAGCTGTTTTCGGTTTTAACTCATATTTCTTTATATTTATTGATAGAAGGTTCATAGCTTTAAGCGCTTTCCCACATAATGTTTGTTGGTTAAGCGTAAACGACCCTGTATAGTTGAACACAACTCCTAAATAGTTTAAGTCTGAATATAATAGCATTGTTTCTAACACCAATTCTGACATAATGGTTTAATAGCTTCTTACACAGACACTTGCCATTTACTTTATTTGAAAATAGGTGTTTATGCCCGATTTCCCAAATATAAACTGTCAAATGTATATCTGTGTTAATGAGAGAAAATTGTTATGTTGCTTAAATCAGTAGCAAAAAAATAGCTGGATAACATTTCTGGAAGTATACAAAGATAAATTTGTTTAAATTGTGGAAAGTTCCTCCTGAGGGTTTTTTGCACTTTCAGAAAAGTCTGATAATTCCGTAGATCTTGTAAGATAACGAGAGATATTGAGATATAGGTAACGCATATCAGGGTTGTAAATCAATGAAATGTTATCATAGAGAAAGATCATGAATGAATTTTAATGATAATGCACTTGCAAATGATTGAAAATAACTTTTTAAAAGCTACATCTTTAATGACACTTACATTATATCGTATTGATTGGTTAGGAGTTTTCCGATAGAGGGGTAGCTAGCTAGGGGTAACGGAACCAATTTTACCAGATTAGATTCTGTTATAGAATATCTGTTTGGTAATTGTTTCACATGAATAATATGGAAATTCTTTTCAACATAATCATATTGGTGAGTGTATAAAAAACAAATATTTGTTGACTTCGGGTCTGTTAAGATTTGTATATGGTCTAGCTAGCTGCATGCAAATGTATCTGTGTTTTTGACTGTTTTTCTCTCTATCAATTTGTTTGAACTACAAGGTATATAAGTACAGTGTTATTTGGTACCATTTAGTAATTTTAGTACAATTTAGTCTCCATTGAAACCACAAAGTTTGAAAATTAGTTACGCAACACACAATGTATTTGTACTGAACGTTTTTCAAAACGATGATTGCCATGCACTTTTTATCACTTTCTTTCTCTACAATGCATTTTAATTCCATTTAAACAATTGGAATACAATGATATTAAACTTGATGCTCAAGGCAGGATTTCATTACGATATTGAGATAAATAGCAAAGATTAGTATCTCTTTAATATCCTATAGAACAGCAAGAACTGAAAAAGACCTGATCTGAAAAGCTTTTCAAGAATTATCCTTAAGTTAACGGATTATTCATTATGATATGGGACCTCCATCAACGTGTTTTTCATGAAGCTTTAGAGGGAGTTTTCTTTATGATGTGAGACCTCCATCACAGTGTTTTTTATGAACCTTTAGAGAGATTTCGGGGGCATATAGTAATCGCACCGTCTGTCTGTCCGTCATTCCGCAGTTTGTGTCCGGACCGTAACTTCACAACCCCTGCAGGGATTTTTTAATAACTTGGCACAAGTGATCACCATAACAAGACGATGTGTCGCGCGCAAAACCCAGGTCCGTACCTCAAAGGTCAAGGTCACACTTGAAGTTCATAGGTCAAAAACAGGTATGTAATTTCGTGTCCGGACCGTAACGTCACAACCTCTGCAGGGATTTTTAAATTACTTGGCACAAGTGATCACCATAACAAGACGCTGTGTAGCGCGTGCAAAATCCAGGTCCGTACCTCAAAGGTCAAGGTCACACTTGCAGTTCATAGGTCAAAAACAGGTACGCAGTTCATAGGTCAAAAACAGGTACGCAATTTTGTGTCCGGACCGTAACGTCACAACCCATGCAGGGATTTTTAAATTACTTGGCACAAGTGATCACCATAACAAGACGATGTGTCGCGCGCAAAACCCAGGTCCGTACCTCTAAGGTCAAGGTCATACGTAGAGGTCAAAGGACACTTCGGGGGAGTGATATTTCTTGTTCTTTATGATGTGAGACCGCCATCAAAGTGGTTTTCATGAACTTTTAAAGGGACTGTTCATGATGATGTGAGCCCTCCGTCAAAGTGGTTTTCATTGACCCCTAATGGGATTGCTCATCATGATGTCCCCTTAATAATATGTGTTAACCGATTAAAATTGCTTGAATGTAGACAAGCAAGGTTTTACGCAAGCGTAAAATAGCTGCCGAGAGACAAGAAGTTAACATAATAATATATCAAGTCACGGGTGTTAATACAATATTGAAAAAAATAAATGCTGTCACGGAGACATAAACACGCCGATTTTCTTTCCGATTTTTACCACCAGTTCTTCCTACCAGTCATTTTAAATCAGTGTGGCGACCTCGCTTCTTTTTGTCCAAAAACCTTGACATGCCTTACATATTGATTACAATTACCTTGTAATATGACGTGCTAGAAGTACACATCACCACAGAAATACAATTGTTCACGTGTGCGTTAGAGTGTACATTATTACAACACGTATAAACGGTTCACTGTTACCTTGTGTAATTATTAAGATTGCGTTATCAAAGTGACAAATGTAAAGGAATAATATTATAAAATGATTGCCTTTTAGTGAGGTCGATATGTGTATTTATCAACCTGAGAAAAGTGATAACGACCGAGGCGATAGCCGAGATCGATATCACTTTTCTATCACTTTTCTCAGGTCGATAAATACACATATTACATAATTGTCTCTTATTTATATAGGAAATACTGGGAATAGAAAAGCTATATCTACTCGTTTGCTCTACTGGGAAATATCCAAGTACGGAAAATTGCTCCGCCTTTTCCGTCAGTGGCGGAAATGCCAAATGACGTTCCGATTGTTTTACGGACGTCTTCGTCAGATTCCGTCGCTAGGAAATTAACGAAGAGTTCCAGTTTCACTTGTTTTGTTTGTATGACGTAATGTCGTCTTGGATGATGTTACGTCGTCTTGGCATTCTCGTGCAAACTGGTGTAAAAAGCCGTGAATCATTAGAAATATTAATAAAATATCATTTTAAATTATGTAATATATAGTTTAATAACCAGTGTTTTTGAGATACTGAAAATATCTCCCTCTCTATATATCGACCGAACCTAAAAGGCAACAATTATTTTATTATTAAATCAAATTATTCATTGAATTTTGAATTTTGAAATTTTGAATTTTTGAAATTTGAACTTTTGGAATTCTGAAATTTTGAATTTTGAATTTTGAATTGAGAATTTTGAAATTTTGAAATTTTTGAATTTTGAAATTTTGAAATTTTGAAATTCTGAATTTTGGAATTTGGTATCTTGAAATTTTGAAATTTTGAAATTTGAATATTCATGGAAATTGAATTTTTCATACTTATTTTTCACAGGTCAATATACAAAAGTCAATATACGTTTTTCAGGTCAATATTATACAATTATGGACTTTTCAGCTGTTATACATGATGTGATATGCACCAAAAAAATCATTATTGACCGAGGCGATAGCCGAGGTCAATAATGATTTTTTGGTACATATCAACATCATGTATAACAGCTGAAAAGTCCATAACTGTTTTATTATATAACCCTCAATTTACAATTATATAAAACAGGTCAATATCAAAAAAACAATTATATAAAACAGGTCAATATCAAAAAAACAGGTCAATATCAAAAAAACAGGTCAATATCGCTAGATATTTTTTCTAAAAAATTACTTTTTAGCCAATGAAAACGCGTCTATTTATAGGTTATATAATAAACCTTTTTATTTTTAATCATGTGATCAACTTTTAACCAGTTGTATTCATTGAATCATTTGATTTAATAATAAAAACCAATGAAAATTAAAAAAAAAAAAGGGAAATCAGCTGGCTTGAACTGAGACCTTCCTGAGTCGTCGCTAATATACATATAATAGTAATGATTTCAGTAGACTGGTTTACGAAAACGTCATTTCAACTTTTTCAGACGAGTTCTCTAGGAATTCAAGTTGTAAAGCATGTTTATAGCTGAAAAACTCAAAGAAACTATTCATTACTACCTTACCATGTGCAATTACTAAAGCTATATAAGAACGGCAGCGAATAAAATAAAATAATAATAGAACTCGTGTACAGCTGATTATTTGTTGATGAAACTTCCAGTTTAATATCTTTACACTTTGATCAAGTCAGTAGTATATGTATGTGTCCGTACAGTTACAATATTTATTTTCTCCACTTTGAGTATATCTCCCTCCTTAAGTTACATTGATTGAATTGGGTTTTAAGGCGCACCAACACATGAAAAGGTTATATGGCGCCTAACAGGCATGAACATGCCAGGCTCATCTTCCATGTACATCATGATTAAATATGGAATATGGGCCTAGAACCTTCTCACCCTGAACTGCAGAGTTGCTGCAAGTTCTATCGTAGAAACTCCATTTACGCTGGAGCCACGTTTATTGTTTTTCTGCCACTGCTCTTTTGATGCGAGCGAGATAGCACCTGAAACAATGCATGGATCATGATGAAGACCTTTAATGAATATGAAAAAAAAATGATAAAATTAACATGAATTTGGGGGATTCTACCCCTCTGCCTACACCTCCAAAGGTATCTGCAGTGGCCCTATTCTTTGCCCCGTGACCAAACGGGGGCTCATGTAGGTATCTTGTTTTATCATTATTTTTCATCAGTTTATCTGGGATCTTTTATAGGCCTTTTTAGAAGCCGATCTAATTAATTTCATCTAATATTGAGGGAAATCGATTATAATTGAATCTTATGTCAAATTATAAAAAAAATCAGGGAATGAAAGACATGAGAGGGAAATCCCTGAGGCTGAATATTAACGAAAAACCACACATATTTACTACTGCATGGCCTACTAAATGTGTAATTATGAAGGTATTGTTAGTATGTGACAGTTACTATGTCTCTTTAATAATAGGCACCATTACCCCTATCTGATATAGACATTTCAATAAGTAAAGTTATATACAAAAATATGTATAATTTAATTGGGTAATATTCAAATGGCCTAATACTGCTTGAAGGTGTATTTATATAGCGTTTTATGGTATTTTCATACTCAATTACCTCTGTGTCTGAGTATATACACTTTTAATGACCATTCATTTGCATTTTGTTTATACTTTGTGTAATGGAAAAGAAATTGTGTCTGAATTATTAGTAATTTAATAGATGGATCAGTCTCTAGTGATTCATACTCCTGGTTCGTGCAAATATCATCAGTTTATATGATGCCTCGGGGAGGAATGACTCAACATTGAGCTCTTTTTTTTTTTCCGTCTTTTTTTTTTTTCCCCTCATCATTTTCTCTGTTCTTATCAGAAACACTGGCAGTAGATAAAACATAGAACATCTTGTCTTTGGTTTCAAGTCAGCATAACTCTAATCCCCTGGAAGTGCTGCAATATTTTTCTGGAGCCCTAGCTGTAAAACATTAAACAAAATCTATCTTGATGGAGCATGATTGGTATGTGTGTAAGTCATCAAAGAGTAAATATGTCTGTGAGCATGTTACAACTGTCATGGACTTCTCACACTGTCACCAAAGAGAAACTAAGTCTGTGAGCATGTTACAACTCTCATGGACCTCTCACACTGTCACCACAGAGAAACTAAGTCTGTGAGCATGTTACAACTCTCATGAACCAGTCTCACACTGTCATCACAGAGAAACTAAGTCTGTGAGCATGTTACAACTGTCATGGACGTCTCACACTGTCACCACAGAGAAATCTAAGTCTGTGAGCATGTTAAAACTCTCATGGACCTCTCACACAGTCACCACAGAGAAACTAAGTCTGTGAGCATGTTACAACTCTCATGAACCTCTCACTCTGTCATCACAGAGAAACTTAGTCTGTGAGCATGTTACAACTCTCATGGACCTCCCACACTGTCATCACAGACAAACTAAGTCTGTGAGCATGTTACAACTCTCATGGACCTCAAACACTGTCATCACAGAGAAACTAAGTCTGTGAGCATGTTACAACTCTCATGGACCTCTCACACTGTCACCACAGAGAAACTAAGTCTGTGAGCATGTTACAACTGTCATGGACGTCTCACACTGTCACCACAGAGAAATCTAAGTCTGTGAGCATGTTACAACTCTCATGGACCTCCCACACTGTCATCACAGACAAACTAAGTCTGTGAGCATGTTACAACTCTCATGGACCTCAAACACTGTCATCACAGAGAAACTAAGTCTGTGAGCATGTTACAACTCTCATGGACCTCTCACACTGTCACCACAGAGAAACTAAGTCTGTGAGCATGTTACAACTCTCAAGGACCTCTCACACTGTCACCACAGAGAAACTAAGTCTTTGAGCATGTTACAACTCTAATGGACCTCTCACACTGTCACCACAGAGAAACTAAGTCTGTGAGCATGTTACAACTCTTATGGACCTCTCACACTGTTATCACTGCAATGATTGTATTTATTTCTTATTATCCATGATATTATCCAGACAGCCAAGTATAGATTACTGTCTAAAGCATACAAATTATCCGGACAGTCAAGTATAGATTACTGTCTATATAGTAAGGATAATCTAGACAGTCAAGTATAGAATACTATCTATATAGTAAGGATTATCCAGACAGTTAAGTATAGATTATTGTCTATATAGTAAGGATAATCCAGACAGTCGAGTATAGATTACCATCTATATAATTAGTATCATCCAGACAGTCATGTATAGATTACTATCCATCCAGACAGTCGAGTATGGATTACCATATATATAGTAAGTATCAGCCAGACAGTCAAGTATATATTACTGTCTATATAGTAAGTATCATCCATACACTCAAGTATATATTACTGTCTATATAGTAAGTATCATCCATACACTCAAGTATATATTACTGTCTATATAGTAAGTATCCAGACAATTAAGTATAGATTACCATCTGTATAATAAGGATCATCCAGGTCGACAGTCAAGTATTGATTACCATCTATATAGTTATTATCATCCAGACAGTCAAGTATAGATTACTGTCTATATAGTAAGGATAATCTAGACAATCAAGTATAGAATACTATCTATATAGTAAGGATTATCCAGACAGTTAAGTATAGATTATTGTCTATATAGTAAGGATAATCCAGACAGTCGAGTATAGATTACCATCTATATAATTAGTATCATCCAGACAGTCATGTATAGATTACTATCCATCCAGACAGTAGAGTATGGATTACCATATATATAGTAAGTATCAGCCAGACAGTCAAGTATATATTACTGTCTATATAGTAAGTATCATCCATACACTCAAGTATTATATTACTGTCTATATAGTAAGTATCATCCATACACTCAAGTATATATTACTGTCTATATAGTAAGTATCCAGACAATTAAGTATAGATTACCATCTGTATAATAAGGATCATCCAGGTCGACAGTCAAGTATTGATTACCATCTATATAGTTATTATCATCCAGACAGTCAAGTATAGATTATTGTCTATATAGTAGGTATCATCCAGACAGTCGAAGTATATATTCCCATCTATATAGTAAGTAGCATCCAAACAGTCAAGTATAGATTCCCATCTATATAGTTATCATCCAGACAGTCAAGTATAGATTATTGTCTATATAGTAGGTATCATCCAGACAGTCGAAGTATATATTCCCATCTATATAGTAAGTATCATCCAGACAGTCAAGTATAGATTACCATCTATATAGTTATTATCATCCAGACAGTCAAGTATAGATTACCGTCTATATAGTTGGTATCATCAAGACAGTCGAAGTATAGATTTCCATCTATATAGTAAGTATCATCCAGACAGTCAAGTATATATTACTGTCTATATAGTTATTATCATCCATACACTCAAGTATAGATTACTGTCTATATAGTAAGTATCCAGACAATTAAGTATAGATTACCATCTGTATAATAAGGATCATCCAGGTCGACAGTCAAATATGATTATAATATATATAGTAAGGATAATCCAGACAGTCAAGTATTGATTACCATCTATATAGTTATTATCATCCAGACAGTCAAGTATATATTACTGTCTATATAGTTGGTATCATCAAGACAGTCAAAGTATAGATTTCCATCTATATAGTAAGTATCATCCAGACAGTCAAGTATAGATTACCATCTATATAGTTATTATCATCCAGACAGTCAAGTATATATTACTGTCTATATAGTTATTATCATCCAGACAGTCAAGTATAGATTACTGTCTATATTGTTATTATCATCCAGACAGTCAAGTATAGATTCCCATCTATATAGTAAGTAGCATCCAAACAGTCAAGTATAGATTCCCATCTATATAGTTGGTATCATCCAGACAGTCAAGTATAGATTATTGTCTATATAGTAGGTATCATCCAGACAGTCGAGTATA
Organism: Cyrtodaria siliqua; assembly: GCA_037043455.1. NCBI lineage: Eukaryota > Metazoa > Mollusca > Bivalvia > Adapedonta > Hiatellidae > Cyrtodaria > Cyrtodaria siliqua. The sequence continues at coordinate 44,907 of JAWPHD010006130.1, read as the reverse complement.
GATTACCATCTATATAGTAAGTAGCATCCAAACAGTCAAGTATAGATTACCATCTATATAGTTATTATCATCCAGACAGTCAAGTATAGATTACCGTCTATATAGTTGGTATCAAGACAGTCGAAGTATAGATTTCCATCTATATAGTAAGTATCATCCAGACAGTCAAGTATAGATTACCATCTATATAGTTATTATCATCCAGACAGTCAAGTATAAATTACTGTCTATATAGTTATTATCATCCAGACAGTCAAGTACAGATTCCCAACTATATAGTTAGTATCATCCAGACAGTCAAGTATAGTTTACCATCTATATAGTTATTATCATCCAGACAGTCAAGTATAGATTACTGTGTATATAGTAGGTATCATCCAGACAGTCAAAGTATAGATTCCCATCTATATAGTTATTATCATCCAGACAGTCAAGTATAGATTGCTGTCTATATAGTTAGTATCATCCAGACAGTCAAATATAGATTACCATCTATATAGTTATTATCATCCAGACAGTCAAGCAGGGCTTCCACTTAGGTTCAAATTTAGGAAGTTCGAACTTCCTGTGTATCAAATTTAGAAGTTCATGGGGAAAATTTAGGAAGTTCCAGTGTTTTGGCATGGCATTCATACTCAGTCTTTGAGTCAGTGATTCCGCGTGGTTGTTAGGGAAACAACACATCTTAATTGTTAAAAAGAAAAAAAGGATATTTATAATCATCTATATGTTTATAAAAGAAAATATTTGATGACATCATTATATAAACGGTTTCAAACTAAAAATACTGAATTTGCCTTTGCGTGCCATACCCCACCCACAAGTTTCATACAGTGAATTATATTTTGCAAACAGTTTTCAATTTATCAGTCCAGGAAAGCTTTTAAATTGGCATACATTAATGAAAGGTATGTAAAACTGTCAAGTGTAGGAATAAATGTAACAGATTCTTTAATGTATCAAGCAATCGATTGTTTTTGCCAGTGATAATTTCACTTCCGTGTTTAGTCTCCATTCGCGAAGAGTTTCCCCTAGGTTATTAAATTTTGTTTGTCCATCAGTACTTCGTTTCTATTTTTAACTTTGATAAATACATAGAAAAATGACATAAATATATAAAAGAAATAGCCTAAAAGGTATAATCTGTTTTGTGTAAGGAGTTTCAACTTTGTGGTTAATGAATATAAATTAAGCAATTTGGCATCGAGATTATACTGCTAAAATGCGCGGCTTGGCCAATTATCTAATTAACTCTCTCTCCTCTCACCAGCCATGCATGTGACCCTTGATAAAAACTGGACAAAACCGGTTTTACCTGTCAATTACAGGCTCCACTGAGTTTTAATTGCTTTACAACTTGTTACGTCGGCAGTCTCAAATGAAATTAGATTAGATGGGCGGGGCTATAATCGGTAATTTACAGATTATGGACGTCCGTAGTAAACAATCGCGGCGTACTTTGAAGTTTTTGGAAGTACACCGTACGCCTTTGATGTTAATTTTCGCCGTACAACTACGATTTTTGGACGTAATTTACGGCCGTACGCCCGTTAACGGAAGCCCTGGTCAAGTATAGATTGCTGTCTATATAGTTAGTATCATCCAGACAGTCAAATATAGTTTACCATCTATATAGTTATTATCATCCAAGCAGTCAAGTATAAATTACCATCTATATAGTTATTATCATCCAGACAGTCAAGTATATATTACTGTCTATATAGTTATTATCATCCAGACAGTCAAGTATAGATTACTGTCTATATAGTTAGTATCATCCAGACAGTCAAGTATAGTTTACCATCTATGTAGTTATTATCATCCAGACAGTCGCGTATAGATTACTGTCTGTATAGTTAGTATGATCCAGACTGTCAAGTATAAATTCCCATCTATATAGTTAGTATCATCCAGACAGTCAAGTATAAATTCCCATCTATATAGTTAGTATCATCCAGACAGTCCAGTATAAATTACTATATATATATAGTAAAAATAATCCAGACAGTCTAGAATAAATTACCATCTATATAGTAAGGATAATCCAGACAGTCAAGTATAGATTACTATCTATATAGTAAGGATCATCCAGACAAGGATCATCCAAGGATGTAGCAGACAGTCAAGTATAGATTACCATCTATATAGTAAGGATCATCCAGACAGTCAAGTATAGATTACTCTTATATAGAACAACATTCAAACAGTATCTCAATGATTGTTTATATGACTGTGATGTATATAGTCTCTTTGAATCAATAATGAAAATAAAAAACATATACAGGGCACGAAAATTCCACTCGTCCGCTCGTATTGACGAGTGAATTTCGAATCCGGACGCGTGAAACCCATGAATCGGTCGTCCGAGAGGACGAGTAACATTTCAGTAAAACAACAAAGAAAATAGTTCTTAAGTAGTTTATTAAGCGATTAAATGCAGTAAATAGTCGCAACTCTGTTTATTCACCGATATATTGCAATTTAAGTCAACCGGATATTGGGAAATAACGCATTTCCGTTTTGGGACATACTAAAATGCGGCTCCCGTTCTAATTTCACGGAGCGCGCACATTACGGTATTTGATGTTAAACAAATAACACTTTCACCCGGGAAATCTTTACGGGAATTTGTCAGCTTTTAGGTGACTGGGACCAGAGCCTTTAGGAAGGGGAATTGCAAAAGTATGCTGTTTTCCTGTATTGGAGTTTACATTTTCTACTAAAGAAAGTGTTATTTTTTTCTAAAAGGGGATTTTTTCACAGGAAAAGGGGGAAATATATACCATGTATACCATGCCACAGTAACTGTAATGGCCATGATCAGGCTGTAGTGAACTATAGAATATAGTCATCTATAATACTGGTCAAAGTTTCATGTTTTTTATTGATTTATATAAAGAAAAAAACAACACATTACGATGTTTCCCTTTGTTTTATTTATATATAATAGTGTTAAATGATGGTATCTGACTGCTTTGACTTATGAACTTTTACAGTCAGAGCAGGACGAGTAAACATCCTATAAGGACGAGTAACATGTCAATGCCACTCGTCCTACAGGACGAGTATAAAGTAAAATATATTTCTTCCCCTGATACATGTCTAGAAATGCTTCCATACTTTAATCAGCTGACATTATGATTCAGGGAAATACCCTCTCCAGTAATATTAGGGCTAGCATGGGATATATCTGGTTTAATTGGTTTATTGGCACTATATTTTTACATGTATTTTTACATGCATTTTTGTGGTTGCATCATTTTAACTTGGGGTAAACATGACTGGTGTAATGATTGAGGTATTTAAATTGCATCCTACTTCAAGAATGCAGCGTTTGATTCTTTTCCTACACAAGTTATAATATATCTTTGTCGAAATATTAAATCTTGTTTTACCACATTAAACTGATTTTAAATTAATTGTGGTTATTTCTTGTGGTATGATGATCTAGCTAGCACCATACTTTTTCCTTGATATGCAATGGTACGATGGTCTAGCCCCATATTTTTTTGATCACCACCTGTATATATGTTATGGTAGGATGATCCTAAGCTAGCACTATACTTTTTTCATTGATCATCCCCTGTATATATGTAATGGTATGATGGTCTAGCACTTTTCGTTGATCACCACCTGTATATATGTAATGGTAAACTTTTTATGTGCCACGGGGTTCCAAAATTTGTTACTATGGGGATATGGGGATTTTACATAAACTTAAATAGGGCATTTGTAAACGACATCTCTTCAGAAACCGCTTGACCAATTTTGACCAAATTTCACATGGATGATACTGAGGTCAGTGCCTTCCAAAGTTGTACAAATTAGATGAATGAAACATCCAAGATGGCCGCCATTACAATATATGGTCAAAACCTTGAAAAATCTTCACAAGAACCGCTGAACAGATTTTTAAACTCATGGCATCCTGTTAGTTCTTCTACATAAGTTTTTGTTCAATCCTTAATATTAATTCTAGGAATAGTATAAAGCAAATTGTTTTTGCATATTATTAACTGGTGATTCTATATTGCACCAATAATTTATTGAAACCTGTGGTAGAATACGACTAAAAAACTAAAACCGAAAATTTTATATAATTACATGTATATATAAGAATGTTTAAAGGGACACACGGCAATCTCGATGTTTTTATCAAGCATCAATATTAGCGTCTCTACTTATTTATCAAGGAACATTTTGACTTTAAACCGGCTTGCATATCATTAAATAAAATTTGTGTTTTCAATTTTCTATGTTAGTTTTTACCAAATGTTGAAATATATTATTGGTGCAGTATTATCAAAAGTCAGTAATATACAAAAACAATTTGGTTTATGCTATTCTTATAATTATTATTAATGATTGAAATAATGGATGTTATTTAGGAAAACTAATAGGACGCCTTGATTTTTCAAAAAATAAAGATTGCGATGTGTCCCTTTAAAGTCAAAATGATACTGGATAAATAAATCGAGATGCTTGAAACACTTCAAGATTGCCGTGTGTCCCTTTAAAGGGATGTAAAACTCATGTTACATGACAAACCTCGTACATAGATCTGTACCATCAATCGTTTTGATGAATTATTATACTTAAAGCAGCTTTCCCGCCAACAACAGGCAATATTATATAACTAACATTTTTGGAGAATCCATTGACACAATATAAACGGCTTTAACCTGCCAGACCAAACCCCAAAACCGGAGTGTCAAATTAATTTTAAGCATATTTCTTTATGGGAATTTTAAGAAGCCTCGAATAAAGCTATACTTTTAATCAGCACATATATATTAGTATATGACCTGAACACCTGGATAGAGTTTTGATAGTTGTTTAGTGTAATTTTCCTGTTATTTGCCGGGTTAGTTTCTTTCAGAAAGCAAGGCTATAACAGTTGAGTATATAAAATAAATTAATTCTTTATGTTCCTTTAATTTTGCCCATTTAATTTGTTCTTTTACAGAATTTATGAAATTTGAAAAGAACGTCAGTAAGTTATGACTTTTTGGTAAAATTGATAACTGTAAATGTTTAAATTTTCAAATATGCTGCTCGGTTTCATATATCATTTTATTACTAGGCTATACCGGGTCAGAACTTGATAGAATCCAAGAGCGGTGTCTGCGAATTTTAAGCTTTCGGAATTTAAATTCAAAATTCAATTACATCTCTAATTACAATTTCTGTATTTCCCATACATATTTTCATCATTATTTCAGTCTAAATATAAGTCAAAGAATGTTTCTCGTTCTTTCCCTGCATATGCTGCACAAACCCTTAAACAGAATTCAGTGAAAACAGCATTATGTAAGTCCTTAACACTGGAATTGTTTGGCCTTTCTAAAACATAATGCCTGCCAACATGCAGCCTTCCTCCTGACATCTTTTGCTCAAAAATCGTGTCTGTTTAAGTTTTGCAGTATTCAAAATACTAACTGTTAAAGGGACACATGGCAATCTTGAAGTCTTTATCAGTCAATGAAATTCGGTTCTCGATTTATTTATCCATTATCGTTTTGACATTAACAGCTTCTGTATAATTAAATACAATTTTGAGTTTTTCAGTTTTGTTTGTTATTCTACCATATGTTTAAATATATTATTGGCATATTTTCAGCATTTAATAATATTTAAAAACAATTTGCTTTGTACTGTTCTTATAATTGATAAAAATGATTGAACAAAATAATGCAAGTTATGTAGAAAAACTAACAAGAAGCCATGAGTTTTTGCCATGTCCCTTTAAAGTTTTCTAGACCTTTTTATATATATATGTTTTTTGGGGTGGTGAACTACTTCCTTTTTATACGCCCGTCCTAAGACGGGATGTATTATGTCGTGGAGTTGTCCGTCCGTCCGTCTGCAACTTGGAAATAATGTTTATGGGCCTAATATCTCGGTCAAGTTCGAAAACCAGCCCAATCGCCCCAGTAACAGCAGAGTTGTGGCCCTTTAATTATTGAAAATCGCCCCGGTAACAATGGAGTTATGGCCCTTTAATTATTGAAAATTGAAATTTTTAACGATGTTTGCTCAGTTAATCTTTATGAAACTTTGGAATAATGTTTATGGGCATAATATCTAGGTCAGTTTCGGAAACCAGCCAGATTGTCATGGTAACAACGGAGTTATGGCCCTTTAATTGGGGGTGGTAACTAAAAAAAGCTGTTTAAAAATATCCTTTTATCGAGGAATACAAATTTGTCTATTAGTGTTTTGGACAGTTTAAAGGGCTGAAAATAGGCCCTAAAGGGCTAAAATATAACCCCTAAACTATATGGACAAGGTTTATGGGTTTGTTTACCCCGTAAAACATGGACAAATATTAGCCCCTAAGTCTGGTACCCCCTAAACCTCCAATTGCGGTCCATCCGTCTGTCTGTCCGTGAATTAACTTTTGTGATGTCCGCAATGAGAAGATACAATGCTGATACTAACACCTCTGTTACAAAGATCATTTTGGCCAACTTTTAGCTCGACTATTCGAAGTATAAGAGAGCTTATAATGTAATCACCCCGGGGTGTAGCGTCGTCATCCCACATCAAGGTTTGCTTGTAAGCTCTGTGTTTACAAGTCTATGTCTCTTACATTTCTTATCCTAGCACAACCAAATTTGGCCATGGGCTTCCTTATAACATTATCTTTAGGACTGCATAAGTAATTTTGGTTCCTTTAACCCATGGGCTCCCATGGAACCCAAATTCTGATTCTTAAAATGTGTCTATTTCACATCAAATTTTGTGTGTAAGCTGTGTTTACAGGTCTATTATCTCTTACATTTCATGTCCGAGCTCAACTAAATTTGGGAAATTTGTTTCCTATAGTATGTTGTAAAGGGTTGCGTAAGTAATTTTGTCTTCTGCAAATTCTGGGCTCCCATGGAACCCAAATTGTGATGGCCCATAAAATGTGCAATAAAGGCAGATCTAGGTTTGTGTGTAAGCTGTTGTATATATCTATAATTTTGGTTTGGGATATCTTATACTATTATGCATCTCATTTATACTTCACTCATATTGGGGCATGGGCTCCCATCTCCCCCCCACTTCACACACACACACCCCCCTTCACACACACACACACACAAACACACACAACAGACACAAATCATACACTCGAAAGTCGATTTTTTTTTTTTTACATACATCACCACCAACAGAATGTATTTTTTGTTTTTTTACATATCTGTGTTGCTTTGTTTCACCAGTTGATAAATATGTTTCGCTCCCACCCACCCCACAACCATCCCATCACGCGACCCCATCATCACCACCACCTGAATGTTTTTGGTTTTTTGTTGTTTTTTTGATATATCTGTGTTATTGTTTTATCAGTTTATCACCCCACCTGGCACCCCAAACCCTCAAACTATCCCACCACCCCCTCATCACCACCACCCGAATGTTGCTTTTTGTTGTTGTTTTTACATATGTCTGTGTTGTTTTATCAAATCTACACCTATATCAATGATGCGCCCTCGCCCTGCCCCCATTGGTTTATGGGCTCCCCTCAGATGGAGGATTGGGGGAGTGGAATTACATATAAAACAATTTAGACTAAAATAAAATTTCACACCCTGCCCTAAATTTTACTGTAATTTGTATGAGATTCTAACAATAATATTTTATCGGTCCCAGTTTCTATACCCACCCCGCCCCGCCCCGCCACCCAACCCCACCTTCACATTGTTTTAGCCTTATTTTCTGATGGTATATACTGGCTATTTAATTTATTATTCTCTGAAAAATCGAATAGTCGAGCTGCGCTGTTCTCCGACAGCTCTTGTTACACTTACAATCATTTATCACAGTTACAAATGATCCACTTTCGACTGGCAATTAGTTTGTGTCCAATGGACACTCTTGTTTAAATTTAAGATATGTATTTGTTACGGGAGTTATTTCCTGAAGAAATACTAAGAATCTCATGGCAGTTATATGCATTTTGGGGGAATTGCTTTTTTGAATTTTGACCCGATTCAGATTTTTGCCTTAATTTATGCTTTTGAAGAAGTATTTTGTGACAAAGATCAGAAACGAGTACGAGTGTCCTGGCTGAATTGTTCTTCTGTATTAGTGGATACTATATCCACAAACTTTAGCATTTTTATGGTGAAAAAAATAAATAATAGTGCCATGGCAAATAAATGTTACAAACATAGATTGAGACAACCTATATAGTTACTGGCTTCAAATAAAAAAGGAGATTATAACGTTAGGAGATGTTTATCTCCTATATACTTGTGATGCATCTGTACTCAGGGCAAGAGGAGATATGATTTCACTACAGATAAGATCTATATAATCCTTTTTTATGGTTTTTAGTTTTTGTCTTGACATAGAAAAAACTGAAGTGTTTTGCTTTTCAGAGCCTGGAGATTAGAGCCAGTTAAAAGTGTTATCATAATTGACAAGCACTTGAAAGATTAAGAAGATAGCATAAAAGAAAAGCATGTTCAGAGTAATGGAAGTAGGTTTGTGGACAAGAGCAGAAATGATGCAAGTCCTAGAATAACAAAACACATTAAATTACTTTGGTGGGGGAATTTGTTATGGAATTTGCTATTTCTTTGGAAAGTCTTCTGTAAAAACAAAAATCAGTCCACAGGATCCTACAGCATTTAAACCGCCACCTCAGTGCTGGTAGAAGCGGGATTTTAATATGCTCATTTCAAAAGATTGTGAAATTTATACTTACAAATGTCACTCCAAATGCAAAATCATGCACAGTTATATTTCTTGTTGTACTTTTATTTTAGGTCAAGCAAATAAAATGGTGCAGTTACCATGGTTACAGACTGTCAGTTTGTGATGAAGGGACAGAAGGTCACTAAATACTGATTTATAAGTTGTTTTAAATTGAGCTGCATCTGCAAAAAGGGATAGAAGAATTTTCAGATGAATCTGGGATCATATTGTCCTTATTCTGGGTAAATCGCTATATAGGAAGGAGTTTGTTTTACCGGTAAGAGACTCTTTCAAGGCAGCTATCCTAGATGTAACTCAGATATGCGACTCCTATTGTTAGTCGGGCAAGCATCTCGATATTGAGTTGAAGTGACCACTTGCTTATATAGAAGCTGATTATATAGGAGCCGATTATATAGAAGCCGCTCACCGCACCAGGTTCGAATCCCACTGGGAGCTCGACTCGTAAAGTGAGAAGGTGTCAATTCTTACGGATGGCGGGAGGTATACTGGTTCTACCCAGGAAAAAAACAACATATTTTACGATATGCTTTCACCGTCAAAGGAGTTAATTAAAATTGTTTCATATTAATTCTAAAGCTTTTATTACAAATTGTGAATTCTGGTTAACATTAAAAACAGTCTATTAAATCATTTTAGAATTATTTTCTTATTAGAATTTTGTGTTTCTGGATTTCAAGAACCTCATTACTCAAGGTCAAGTATAACCTCAATGTGTTCTGAGAATGTAATGAGTTTTAAATTAACTATTTCATGGGTCCAGTTTTTATCACTGAACCAATGAGAATGCTTCATTCTTGAAGTCTTGAAGTATTTATCAATCATTAAAATGAACACCTATATTTCTTAATCCGGTATCAATTTGACTTTATAATTAACAATTATATACAGTTTGCCTTGAACTGTTCAAATAATGAATAATGATGAATGAATGAATGGTGTTTTACGGCACATCGACACATAAATAGGTCATATTTTGCGCAAAAGCTGATGAAAGATGAAGAAATGAAGTAGTAATTAAAAATTAATGTAAATATATAAAGATACTTATTTAATATGGTAGTTATGTAAATCAACAAATGCCTGTCAAATAAGTAAATGTATATAAGAACATATTATAATGATTTATATAATCTGATTTCTTTCAGGAAATCTAAAACAAGACTAAAATCTATAGTTTCAAATAACTTTTTCATAGTATGTATTAACATTGCAGTACCTCTGACGCATAGAATCAAAGTCTATACATTCCAACAAGATGTGTTTGACCGTTAACGGTGCAAAGCAGAGTATACATTTTGGTAATTGGTCACCTTGTAATAAATATGAATGAGTATAACGTACGTGGAACAAATGATGAGAGTTCTAAATATGAAAGTTACGTAGAGAAACTGGACGCCGGTTTTAAACAAATCAAAATAGTGCACAACTCGTCGCAGATCAGTCATATGATGTTAAACATTAAAAAACGTGACATAATTGAGTTTTTATTTAAATACATTTGTTAGTAAAACTATCGAAAATGATGAAATGTGTCAGAAACGGGCTGACCTGTATTGTTATTGAGACCATAATTTCAGTCTAACAGTTCCCCTAATGCGCCACCACCAAACGTAAATTGTCATCGTTACATGACAAAACGATAAACTGTAACAAAATTATGTCTCTTATGAGACATATTGTTTTTAGCTTGGATGTCTGTCTGGATCTCTGTCCGTCACAAGTCGGTCTCCATCATATCTCTTTAACTGCTTGAGGGATTTGGAAATAACTTGCCACAAATTTTCCCCATATCGAGACAAGGTGCAGAGTGCAACTTTCAGCCACTTCCGTTCAAGGTCAGGGTCATACTTAAAGGTCGAAGGTCATATGCAATATATTTCGTGTCTCCACCATATCTCTTGAACCGCTTGAAGGATTTGGAAAAAACTTGCCACAAATGTTCACCATATCAAGGCGAGGTGCAGAGCTCAGTTTCCAGCCACGTCCGTTCAAGGTCAAGGTCACACTTAGAGGTCGAAGGTCATATGCACTATATTTTGTGTCTCCTCCATATCTCTTGAACCGCTTGAGGGATTTGGAAATAACTTGCCACAAATGTTCACCATATCGAGATGACGTGCAGAGCACAACTTCCAGTCACGTCCGTTCAAAGTCAAGGACACACTTAGAGGTCGAAGGTCATATGCACTATATTTTGTGTCTCCTCCATATCTCTTGAACCGCTTGAGGGATTTGGAAATAATTTGCCACAAATGTTCACCATATCGAGACAACATGCAGAGCGCAACTTCCAGCCATGTTGGTTCATAAATTGTGGGGAGAGACATATGTTTTTGTTACAAAAACAACCCGGTCTATTTCAGAATTTCAATACAGTTAACCCATTACACCTGTTACAAGCTAATTCGGCTAGTCCATTTTATTTTTAGGATTACAGATCCTCCTGCCCTAAAAATTGACAAAACGGAAGAAAAAGTGGTGTGTTTTCAAAAATTATTGCCTCCGAATGAAATGGTTTAAATGTTATACCCACCTAAAGGTAATAAAGGACAAGGTATGATAAGGGGGTATTTTGGCCCCCAAAATATTCAAAATGCAAAAAATAATATTTACATAATTATAATCTGTTGTGCATGTTGAAGTAAACTGATCATATTCTGTGTTCAGACAATTTTTTTTTGATTTTATTTATCTAGAAGAATTAACAGTCTCAAAAAATGGCATTTTTGGTAATTGCATTATATTTTGTAGATTTTGGACCTTTCTTGGAAAGATTTTGATCCTAAAAATATAGAGCGCACCTCCGAGCACACACAGTTTTTTGGCTGATGATGCATCCCTATCAAGTATCTGTTTCAACAAAAAATCAGCTGTGCTCGAGGGTGCGCTCTGTATTTTCAAGACCAAAAACTGATTGAAAACCGCTGAAAATGAACAAAAATGTCATTTTTGAAAGAAAAGGTCTTATTTGTGAGGCTCTTAAACTCATTTTAATAATAATTCAGTTCATTTGTAGCTAACTAGATATTCAAAACATGTGCATTAAAACTTTTAATATTGGGGGCCAATTTTGCCCCTTATCATACCTAGTCCTTTAAGAGAGACATAATATTAACATGGTAATAGGGAACCATCTGGGAGTGGGGGACCCTTAATTGTTTCTCTGAAAAGGAGTGAATAACAGCTAGGTGCTTGGTAACACACTCCTGGTGCATTTGGCATTTTGCCTGCCTTGTGTAAGGTCTATCAATAAATGTATTTGAATGACCCTGCCTTGTGGGAAAAAGACATACAAACATGGTAATATTTTAGTAATTACAGCATTATTATTTGTTGTTATGTGGCTTTCCCTGAAGATTAAACTATTCCTGCATGCGATTATTCATCCACCAGATTGTTTACCCCATCATAGGCAGGGTTTGTACTTATTTGTAATCCGTTTTTTGACCTCATCGGTTGTTGACAGCAGAAATACTGAGGCAATTAGACTATCTGGTGAGCTTTCTTCAGCAATGATAACTTCAGCATTGGAAACTTGTCTAATCCCCAGTTTGATCATTGTTATCACTGTGATAACAATGACAGGAACGATAGCTGGGTTCAATGTCCAGTAATTGGTTAGGGGATTTTAATGGTTCCATTACAAGATAATTATTTCTTATTCAATGCTCTGTGATAGAAGTTGAAGTAAGCATAATGCATATAAGTGGAATATTTCCGAATATGTAATGGAAGTCCCCGGAGTATTCATTATATTTACTTCTGAAAGACATCGAATCCAGTTAAATCTGTTTTCAGATTCTTAATTGTCGTCTGCAGTTTTTTCTTTAGAACCATATAGATGCACATTAACTTCCATTTGTGATTCCCATGCGGTGCGCGTTTACAAGACATATATATATATCGGAAGAAACCTCTCCATGGTATATTTTAAACCGATATTTTCTACAATTTAAGGCATTGTAGGGCATGTGACTTTAACAAGAGAAAATGTTTGGATTTATAGATCTTCAAACTCCGAATTAATTCATGCTGTAACAGTCTGGTTCAAAAGTAGGTCTTTAAACTCAAATTTTACGAAGTTGGGAGAGTTCAGTGCAGCGGGAGGGCTATAAGATCATCTAGGAATAATTATATTACGTTAAGAGTTGGTAGAAAAACAGTTCTCTGGAGGTTTTGATTTTTCCTGGAAAAATTAAAGTTATTGGACTGAACATGACACATCTTATATGAAACTGAAGCACATTATGAGGGTTTTCAATTCTGGTTGGACTGGCACTGGATTGAATTACACCCTTTTATATTTACCAAAATATGGAAGAATTTTAATTTACTATTTTTAGCTCGACTATTCGAAGAATAAGAGAGCTTATGTAATCACCCCGGGGTCGGCGTAGGTGTCGTCGTCGGCGTTGGCGTCGGCGTCCTACATCAAGGTTTGCGTGTAAGCTGTGTTTGCAAGTCTATATCTCTTACATTTCTTATCCTGGTACAACCAAATTTGGCCATGGGCTTCCTTATAGCATTATCTTAAGGGCTGCGTAAGCAATTTTGGTTCCTGTAACCCATGGGCTCCCATGGAACCCAAATTATGATAGCCCATAAAATGTGTCCCATTTCACATCAAATTGTGCGTGTAAGCTGTGTTTACAAGTCTATATCTCTTACATTTCTTACCCTAGAACAACCATATTTGGCCATTAGTTTCCTTATAGCATTATCTTAAGGGCTGCTTAAGTAATTTTGGTTCCTGTAACCCATGGGCTCCAATGGAACCCAAATTCTGATAGCCCTCAAAATGTGTCTGTTTCACATCAAATTTTGCGTGTAAGCTGTGTTTACAGTCTATATCTCTTACATTTCTTGTCCTAGCTGAACTAAATTTGGGAATTGGGTTCCTTATAGTATGTTGTAAAGGGCTGGGTAAGACATTTTGTCTTCTGCGAATTCTGGGCTCCCATGGAACCCAAATTGTGATGGCCCATAAAATGTGCAATAAAGACAGATCTAGGTTTGCATGTAAGCATGTATAAATCTATAATTTTTGTTTGGGATTTCTTATAGCATTATGCATCTTCTTCATACTTCACCCATATTTGGGCTTCCTCCTCCAACCCTGCCCCCACTCCCTCCACCCCCACCCCCCACTCCACTTTTTTTTTTTTTTTTTACATATTTCTGTGTTGTTTTAGTCAATTATTACACATATATGTTGCCCCCTCCCACCCACCCCCACCTCTCAATGCCCCGCCGCCACCCCACACACCCCCACCCACACTTGAAACTCTATATATATATATATATTTATTTTTGGACATATTTCTGTGTTGTTTTAGTCAATTCTTACACATATATATGTTGTCCCCCCCACCCCCTGGGAGCTCTACTTGCCAAGTGACAAAGTGTCGGATGGCAGGTTTTATCCAGAAAAAATGGGGTGGTCTGCCTCTATCACAAAAAAAAAAAAGTCATGTATAGACAGTCGTGCTAAAATGACATTATAAACACCATTCAAAGAATTACTTTGTAGAAATTTGTTGAACTATAATTATTTTTCATTGTACTTGAACTACATGATACTGCTGACTAGACTTGTGTGTAATACCCAAGAGTGTCCTTCACCTTTGACTGACCTTTGACTTGAATAGTACTGACAGTTTCCAGATTGGCCTTCATTAATTACAAATTAAGGTATTTGTTGTAATAGGGAAATAATTTAGACATGTTAAAGTTAATCTTATATCTATAGGCACTGTCTGGTCCTGGCTTCCATTGGGACTTGTTTGACCCTTCGTATGACCTTCAGAAAAAGATGTTTGTAAATACAAGATAATTATTTCAAGATTAACAACTTATTAAATGGCCGATATAGGTCACCATAATAGTAGGGTGAATTTGACATGAGAAAATCACATAACATTGTTCTGCTTGACCCCAGATCTACACAACTGCCTTGTAAAAAATCTTCAAGGATGAAGTTTATATGAAATATCTTGAACAACTTCAGTTAAAATCTGTGAAAATATACTGAACAAAAACGAAATGTCCGCTGATGTTGATGCTGATTGTCTGGACAGCAAACATGGTGTTTTAGGAATAATTAGATAGACCGCCAACAATAGTCCAACCGAAGATGTTTTTGAAAAGTTCAGTACACAAGGGAGTTAGCCCCCTTTTTCTTAAAACATGCATTTTGGCCACAAAAACAAATAAAATCTGCGAAAATTACTGAAATTTGTCCCAGACAATATTCTCTATATGTTTCTTACCAAAGAAATCACACAAAAAAAACAACAGTGTAGATGGCAGCTTTTGATTGACAACAATCATCATATTACCTCCCTTTAACATTTCCGCATCATCCATTAAAGATTATTGCTTGGCAAACTTGAGACTGTTTAATGGGATATTTAGTACTCGCTTAAGTGTGCCTACAAACTTCAAACATTGTTTTATTAAAACGTTAGGCCAGTTTTTGAGGGCGTCCTCAAAAACTGGCCTATGGAAATACCAGCAAAAAAGTCGGACGTTTCGATTTTTTGTTCAGTATATATAATAAAAACATGGGTAATTGCTGTCCAGTTAACATTTTTTTTTATATTTTACTTTTACTTCATGCAGTGGGAGGGGGTGCTTAAATTATTCTGAAATGATAGTTTCAGAGATATTCAGAGACATTATGTACCTTTTACTGGTTGCCAGGAAACCTACAAAATAATTCATTTCTACATTTGAAATTTGAGCCAAAATGGTTAAAATTTAGACTTGTTTCAAATACTTGGCTCAATCTATCAATCCTGCTATCTTTTAATTGAAAAAAATCCTACTCACACGCATTGACTGAAAGTCGTAGACATTCCTGAGTAATTTCTTAGGATTGAGGGCTGGCGTGGCGCAGTAGGTAGCGCGGCGGATTTGTAACTGGAGGCCCCGGGTTCAATCCTCTGTAGTGCCACTGAGTTCCGTCGGTGTGTTCTTGGGCAAGACACTTCTCCTTTAAGCCCCGTCCGTCGGATGGGGACGTAAACCGGGTGGTCCCGTGTATCGGTCTATCCTCCGAGCACGTTAAAGAACCATAGGAATCTATTCGATAATAAGAGTTGGGCAGGTTCCCGGATTCCTATGTATCCTTCCCCTCTCTCTGGGGCGGCTCTAAATAACCTATACTGTGTTGATGAGCCGTTAAACAACATTCAATTAGGATTTAGTCACACTAGTGTCTCTGTCAGCGTTGTGTAACCTTTTTCAGTTAGCTCATCATAAATTATCTCAGAAACTGCTCGCCAGAATTCATTGAAACTCATTAGAAACTTTACTGAATTCACTGAAACTTTACAGAAAAGTGAAATAAACAAGGCCTCGAAAGTTGAGCACGTTGTCTTCCGACAGCTGGTTGTTATTTCAGCTGACCAGCGATAAAGAGGAAGCTTACATATAATTTGTTTACAATTTCGAATGCATGTAGGTAGAACTTAAAGGGGTGCTTAAAGGAATGACTATGGTAAATGCAAACACATGTTTCCTGTCATTGAACTATGTGTAGTATAACTGTTACCATTATCAATTAGATGACATTGTTATGTGACATAATGATGACTTCATTTGTCTCATGAGTGGATCGCTCATAATAAATTATTCATTAGGAGATCAGTGTAAGATATACAGGAAAAGGGCATTGATCGAGGGATCGTAGATCTCGGACAGATACATATACTCTTAATGTGTGTGATTGAGCTGATGTATCTTATTCGATAGTTAAGGTGTGTAAAGCATAAAACCTTTACAGACATGGTTTTAACATAAATCTGGCGTCTTGGAAAATTGTTCTCAGCCATCTCACTGTTTCTCTCAGAACAAGTCTCTTTCAAAAAAGTCACAGAAGAAAACCTGCTTATACATGTATATCTAGATTGTTAGTGCGCTCAAGCCGGGCATCCATTTGTACGTGATCTGTGGTCCGTGTCCGCGTCCCTATCCGTGTCAGTGAAAAATTGGTTATATAGAGAAATTGTTGGGAAGCATCCATTGATCAGTTCCGTGTCTGCGTCCGCGAGATAGTGCGATTTTTGACAGACACGTACAGTACGGACGCAGATACAGACACGGACCACAGATCACGTACAAATGGATGCCTGGCTTAACTCTTCGCTTTTATTGGGATCAGGGCAGGAAAATTATTATATTATTATAACGTCCACTCCCACTGTAGTGCAAGTGTTTACTAAGTCTCTTCATGCACAAAATGCTATTAACCCTTAACGTGCTACATATAAATGATACTCAAAGAGTATAAATTAAAATTAAACTGTCAAAGATCAAAAATTAGTTGCCTTGCATTGTTTCTCCTGTTTCCAGTAATATTTTTGAAACGCCTACGTGGCCGAGTGGTTAACAAAGTTGAGTTGTAAAACTACTCGCCTCTCACTGCTGCGGGTTCTAATGTACGATATGAAGGTATGGGAGCTCGACTTGTAAGTCAGGAAGAGTCGATTCCTACGGATGGTGAGAGATGTACGGTACTGGTTCTATTAAGGAAATGTTTGTGGTCTGCTGCCACCACAAAAAAATAGTCCGTCATATATAACCTTACAATTGTGTTGAAAATGACGTAAAGCACGATACAAACAAATTCAAAGTTGAAATTGCAAGCTATACAGTTGAACAGGAAAAAAAAGTGTGTTTGTTTTTATCACAATATATTCTTATAAAATGCATAAGTCTATGGGCGGACAAATACAAGGAAAGGCTACTTGTCCAAACTCACAGTCAACTATATTAGTCAATATGAGCAGAGGGGCGTCCTTGGGCAAGTATTGAATTGAATTGGGTTTTAAGGTGCACCAACACATGAAAGGTTATATGGCGCCTAACAGGCATGAACTTGCCAGGCTCATCCTCCATGTACATCGTGATAAAATATGGAAAATGGGCCTATAATTAACCTTCTCACCCTGAACTGCAGAGTTACTGCAAATTCTATTGTAGCAACTCCATTTACGCTGGAGCCACTGCTCTTTTGATGTGAGCGAGATGGCACCTGAAACAATGCAGGGATCATGATGAAGACCTTTAATGAACATGAACAAAAAATTATAAAATGAACATGAATTTGGTGGGATTCTACCCCTCTGCCTACCCTTCCAAAGGGATCTGCAGTGGCCCTTTTCTTTGCCCCGTGACCAAACGGGGCCCTTGGCCAAGTAGGTAGAGACTTTGACTTTAAATCACTTGTCCCTCACCGCTGTGAGTTCGATCCATCATGGGCCTAGGAATATTTATGTGAGGAAGCTATAAAGCTGGCTTGCGGAACATCGGTTCTACAAAGGTGTCTGCCCGTGCATCAAAATTGCCCAGAGGGGCACCTGGGGTCTTCCTCCACCAATGGAAGCCGCCAATCCAATTCAATTCAGTGAGAGCAGACAAATGGAATGTTTCAGGCTTGGAAACTGACTTTACACCAAATACAAGTTTATTACAAACAACAGTAAAATAAATGTTCTGGATATATGCAAGATTTATAAACCATTTGTATGACCTTTATATTGCAGCTCCATCTATAAGTTTATGATGTTTTTTTGCACTTTTTCTGCCCGTTTCTGACAGGTTGAAGTCCTATAGTGCTTTTGTGATACCTAGGTGGGTGATTTATTTATTTCATCAGACATTTAAGATCGAATTTATGTTTTTCATAAGCAGTAGACATTTTTATGTTGTACAAATTGATGTTTTTTGCAAATCTTTATGTGACTTTATATTATTTTCAAGGTTTTATTATAGTTTAAGATAACTGAAAGGTGCAGCGTTCGATAAAATATCATAAACAGCATCTAACATATGTAAATTTGATTGCAACGCATTGTCTACCGGTAATCAAAATACCGTACGCATAGTTAATGAGTCTAACATACCTACCGACTCGTAGCCTTTATTACCAACCAGCGATGAAATTTATTTTGTAAATACGAGTACATTAAAGTGTTTTACTTGAATAAAGTCATACATTATTGGCTTTATTGCATATGAATAGTAATATTTGCTTCCTTAGACATAAAAATTGCACGTATTTGAAAACCTTGTGGTATTTTACGATAAGAAAGATATTAAACCTTGACCGAATATAAATCAGACAAATGTAATAATCACCTAGGAGAATAGATGTCTGACTCATGTGAAATATTTTAAGTCGTCGAAGTGTTTGAATAACAATTCTATCTGTTGCATATTTTCACAAGATGAATCACTTTCATAAAATGTAAATGTGTACATTACTTTCTTTTCTGTATATCTTCAAGGCTTAACCACCTTTGGCCGCATCTGACTCCACTTGGCTATATGATGCATGTCTGGTTGTTTCATTAAATAGTGTAACTGTTCACCCATAGAAACATAAGTTTTATTATCAAGGTGGAAGTTCAAGGTAATTCCACTTACATAGTTTTGCAATCTTACTGTGTTTCAAGTTCATTCAAGCTTTCTGACTTTTGGATTATAAGCTGGTGTATGATATGGGGTATGTGAGATAATTCTAGAAGTCAGCCAGATGTCACCATGTACGATATGAGGGTATGTGAGATAATACTAGAATTCAGCCAAATGTCACCCTGTACGATATGAGGGTATGTGATATAATTCTAGAAGTCCGCCAAATGTCATCATGTACGATATGAGGGTATGTGAGATAATTCTAGAAGTCAGCCAAATGTCACCATGTACGATATGAGGGTATGTGACATAATTCTAGAAGTCAGCCAAATGTCACTATGTACGATATGAGGGTATGTGAGATAATTCTAGAAGTCAGCCAAATGTCATCATGTACGATATGAGGGTATGTGAGATAATACTAGAAGGCAGCAAAATGTCACCATGTATGATAAGAGAGTATGTGAGATAATACTAGAAGGCAGCAAAATGTCACCATGTACGACATGAGGGTATGTGAGATAATACTAAAAGTCAGCCAATGTCACCATGTATGATAAGAGAGTATGTGAGATAATACTAGAAGGCAGCAAAATGTCACCATGTACGACATGAGGGTATGTGAGATAATACTAAAAGTCAGCCAATGTCACCATGTATGATAAGAGAGTATGTGAGATAATACTAGAAGGCAGCAAAATGTCACCATGTACGACATGAGGGTATGTGAGATAATACTAAAAGTCAGCCAATGTCACCATGTATGATAAGAGAGTATGTGAGATAATACTAGAAGGCAGCAAAATGTCACCATGTACGACATGAGGGTATGTGAGATAATTCTAGAAGTCAGCCAATGTCACCATGTACGATATGAGGGTATGTGAGATAATTCTAGAAGTCAGCCAAATGTCATCATGTACGATATGAGGGTATGTGATATAATTCTAGAAGTCAGCCAGATGATGAGGGTATGTGAGATAATTCTAGAAGTCAGCCAAATGTCACCATGTACGATATGAGGGTATGTGAGATAATTCTAGAAGTCAGCCAAATGTCATCATGTACGATATGAGGGTATGTGAGATAATTCTAAAAGTAAGCCAAATGTCACCATGTAAGATATGAGGGTATGGGAGATAATAATAAAAGTCAGCCAAATGTCACCATGTATGATAAGAGAGTATGTGAGATAATACTAGAAGGCAGCAAAATGTCACCATGTACGACATGAGGGTATGTGAGATAATTCTAGAAGTCAGCCAAATGATGAGGGTATGTGAGATAATTCTAAAAGTCAGCCAAATGTCACCAAGTATGATATGAGGGTATGTGAGATAATATTAAAAGTCAGCCAAATGTCACCATGTATGATATGAGGGTATGTGAGATATTACTAAATGTCAGCCAAATTTTACCGTGAGATGGTGTAAACAGTCATCTGGACGGCACTAGTAAATAGAAGAAATTACTGGAATAATATTACAATTAGAAAAAGGCTCACTATGAAAACATTATCACTGTTCATGTCCAGTATATGCTGAAAGGAAAAAGTAACTGCTATATATTATGTATGTACAATATGCATTATTGAATGGTACATGGCTACGTAAGATCTTTCCTTTCGGAAAAAAGACTAAAACAACACGTAACACAGCAAATAGTATTCCTGCAAAGTTTCATTATTGAGAGAGTACTCAAGCATGTGAGCAAACTTACATGTAGGATGCAAAATTAGCAAACTCTTTACATAATACAGTATTGAACTGGCTCAATTTTTCAAAGAGGAACTTCAACATTTATGAATTTCTTGTAACATTTCTTTTTACTGTGATTAAAATGTCTACAACATCACAGTTGTGTCCTTTCTCTAACTGCAACTTTTTTTTTTACAAAACGTCATGGGATTTCCTTGGAATATATATGGAATTAAGAGGGCAGTATATACAATATATAGCGGAAATTCCCGTGTCGCTTTTCTTTTTCCTTTCAGTATATATCACACTCATAGTACTGTTCATGTCCGTTGAAACTGGTGATTTGTAATGTCCAGGGGAGAAGAGCTTGTATGTTATATAAAAAATCAGTGAGCATAAATTAATATTACTATACTTAGAGTAACACAAACGCAATTGAAAACAGTAAGCGAGGGCCGTTTACAATATATGTAAGTACAAGTTGTTGAGAAACTACATTTTATGAAAGACTTGTCATGCAACTTACAATTTAATAAAAACAAATCACTGGCAACTATACACCTCAGTGCGTTTCACCATGAGGTAAGGTCTGGAACCACCAGACATCCCGGGAAAAGGCACAAGCGTTTAAGATACAAGTGTTGTAAAGCTAAATAAAACGCACGTAAGTGATCAATCTCTTTAAAGGGACACAAGGCAATCTTGAAGTGTTTATCAAGGATGAATGTGTGTGTGTGTAGTTCTAAGGTTTATAGTTCGTCCGCCAACGAACACGTCAAGGTATACCTGACGCGATGGGCACAATAGAGTCTGAAAATTAGCCTCTCGATTTATTAATCCAGTATTATTTAGACTTTAAATCTGCTTGCATATATTTGAATACAGTTTTAAAATTCAGCTTTTCTTTGTTATTCTACCATAGGTTTGAATATATTACTGGTGAAATGTAATCAACAGTTAGTAATATGCAAAAACAATTTGTTTTATACTATTCTTATAATTAATATTAATGATTGAACAAATGCAATTTATGTAGAAAAATAAAAAATAATGGGACGCCGCAAGTTTATAAAAAATCATGATTGCCATGACTGTGTCCCTTTAAAAATAAAATCGTCTTTTAAGCTTAAAGGGACACAAGGCAATCTTGAAGTATTTGAAATGGGTGTCTCAATTTATACATCCAGTATCATTTTTATTTTAGCTTGGTGGCATTTAAATAAATCAAGTTTTAAGTGTCACGGTTTATGGATATCCAACAGGTACATGTAGATTGATGTTGCATTGTCTGGCCGGTTAGCTCAGTCGGTAGAGCATCGGAATGGTAATCCGAAGGTCCCGGGTTCGAGCCCCAGTCTGGCTGCACATTGTTCTAGTCCTGTGACATTTGGCGATCAACGGGGGACTGTGACTGAGTAAACTCCGAGAAACATTCAAAATGATTCTCTGTACCCATGGAAATTCGAGGACGAATTTCAGTCTGTAGGGGGAGTGTGTCACGGTTTATGGATATCTAACAGGTAGATTGATGTTGCATTGTCCGGCCGGTTAGCTCAGTCGGTAGAGCATCGGAACGGTAGTCTGAAGGTCATGGGTTCGAGCCCTGGTCTGGCTGCACATTTTTCTAGCCCAGTGACATAAGTATTCACTATTTCGTCTTATTATACTAGATCTACAAGTTTTAATATATTATTGGTGCAATAATATCAAAAATTAATAATATGCATAAACAAATGGCTTAATGATTGAACAAATACAATTTATGTAGAAAAACTAACGGGACACCGCTAGTTTTTAAAAAATCAAGATTGCCATCTGTCCCTTTAAATGTATTGATATCTTTTCTGTAAAGCCCTGTTCCTGGGCAAGAATAGGTCCACCGCTTATCCAGGCAGAGGGATAAAATCACTAATCCCCACGAATTCACTTCATTGTGTTTGTCATGTTCGTTAAAGGTCTTCATCATCATCCCTGTATTGTTTCAGGTGCTCACTTGAGTGGTGGCAGAAACAATGATGGTGGCTCCAATGAAAAATGGAATGTTAAAAATGGAATGTTTACAATAGAATTTGCAGTTCTGTGAAGGTTCTAATTATAATAATAATAGGCTTTATTTACAGAGGGTAATACACATTTAGTTAACTAATCTTCCATGTGGCCCTCTATTATTTACACATTTACAATACTTATTGGCAAATTGGTTAAACATAATGAATAAGAGAATAATATCAGCAGCCAGCCCAGGCTCACACACCCTTGTATGGAGCCACCTCCCATTCAACTTCTGTCCACACGCCTGCTCATACATTAGATTTCAAAATACTCAAATTCACAACAACAAAAAAATCACACACAAATAATAATAATAATAATTAAGAAACATAAAACATGAACAAAAAATGATGACATCATAACATATGGTTATGTAGATACCTGAAAACATATAGACAAACAAAAAAAAAAAATATTTGAAAAAACAATAATAGCAAAACACAAAAACAAGCAAACAAAGCTAAACGCTAACACTTTCCAACGTACTTACATACAATCATACTGTCTGATGTACATATCTAACTCCCCTATATTCTCTAGTTATGATTCTACTTACAAAATGTGTTCAAATATGTAAATTGAAAGTGGACCTGGAATGTCCATTCCTGTTGGCGCCATATAACCTTTTTATGTGTTGTGCACCATAAAACCCATTTCAACCCAATTAAACTGTTCTGTAAATAAAAGTTGGTCAAATAAAGTTGGTCATGCTGGGATATGGCCTGTATTTGCCTTTATTATGAAGTAGCACTCTAGGCTAGCGTGTTATATGAATACAAACCTATATTCAGCAGAATGTATTATTATGTCAGAAAAAGAAATAATAAAACATGAATAATAGCATAATCAAAATATTCGGAATAGCTAAGCTGTTGCCTAATGGCTGATTGTTCTGATGCAGTGAACTATTCTGCTGATATATATGACATATCTGTGAGGGATAGATATGACACACAAAAATCCACATGCTACTCTAGCAATTACATAGGTCTCCTTTACTGATTGATATATACTGAACCAAACAGCTAACCTTACCCCAATGTTGTTACACATAATCAAGAACTATGACTTTAATTTCAGCATAGGTATCCCCCTTTTCAAGAAACTTCAAACTGACCTAGCTCATAACTTGGTAAATAACTGACATATAACTTGAAGTATTCAACCTATGTTTATTGAACTTCACACGCATCTTATTTTTACCACAGGCAAAGCTGTTACCCAGTCATGTCCAATAACTCTGAATTTCATTTAGGCAGACATATAACTTGAACCTGCAACCTAACCTAGCTCATAACTTGGAAAAGTATTGGCCTATTGTAATGAAACTTTATACAGTTCGTCTTTATCTGTTATAAAATAAGCACACGGCAGGCGACACAAGTGTTACGTGGAACACCCTTCTAACTTGTATATTTTCAGGTTTTTACTTTTTGGAATGAACGTACAGATAGTTTTGGACTAGACAATAAACACTAAATCGTCATTGTTCTTATCAATGTCTTTTATCATATCTGTATTATCTACGAGGGCTGTTCAAATAAAATGTGGACTTTTTCGATATCGCACTAATTTTTTGACGTAATTAAACCTTTAATATTCATACACTATTTTATCCAACGCACAAGAAATCAAATTATTTAAACAGAAATTCGATACCTTGTCTTGTTACGTTGCAATGAATTTAATAGGACGAGAAACCCATCTAAAGAGCAGTCCAAAATGTGACGTTATTATTTTATAACTGCATTTCAGGAATGGCTAAATTAAAGGAAATTCGTCGGCAAAAATACACAAAACTAAAGTAGCATTGTCACTGGTATTCCAAAATTACAATTTTGAAATTCTATAAATATTGGACAAGGAGAACTATGATAAATATAAATAAGCAGAAACACTCTTCCATGCTTTTACGTCAGAAAAAATCACGGAACACTAAAATGTTAATAAAATATTAAATAATATTAAATTTTAATAAACGTAAACGTTAATACAAAAATGAAATATTAAAATTTAAAATTTTAAAAATCTTACAAATTTTCTTCAAATTATGTGTTAATAATTAAGAATACCGATATATATATGTCTTTTGGAATGACTATGCTATTTGTTTTCTAAATACTTTGATCATGTATGTTAAACTCGATCGAATTCATATGATCTCTTTCCTAAGTTGTGATATACTTATAAAACATGATTATCCAACAATGTTGTAAAACATTTATTTATTAAATACAAACCATGACTAATACAAATATCTAATTAAATATCAATTACGTTTACTATTTATAGCATGTTTCATCATTTATAGTGTGAGGTTGTTGTTGGTTTTCACGGCAACGTCATTGCACACATTTAATGACGTGCTGTCATTGCACACATTTAATGACGTGCTCTGTGGCGGCTACAGTGGCGTTGTAAAAGTTTGTATTTCTTGTAATCTGTTTCAAATAATTTTATAATATTTACTGATATGAAAGTGAAAATGTAGACCTTTATTGCCATGTAATTTAATTGATTTATAAAAGTGTATTTATTATTACAAATGTCCACGTAATATTACAGCCTTCGATCGTACAGATATTTCATCAACTAATAAAGGCTGCTCTGCTACTATATCATATAATATTGTGATGAACTTCTATATTTCAGTGATTTATAGAATTGCTGAGTGGCAAATCTATTGATTACCTGTAATGACAAGTAAAATTGTAATTTTAGTTTTAATTAAGATAAAATATGTTTTCTTTATGGGCCTCTATTCCATCTGTGCATGTTACAAAACACAAACAATCCACAAAATATTCAAAGAATAAGTTGTAATTATAACAATATAAATAATGAAGTAAAAAGGCCTATAATAATCTGGCTTAGTGTTTGCCCTACTTTTTCCTCCAATCAGACGGTGAGGAATTAAAAAAAAAAGGCTAACTTATTTATGTAAATTTCTAACGATCACCAATTTTAACCATTTAATCATTAAGTAATCGCTTACTAAATGGCACGCGCTTGTTTGGACACAAGGAGGCGGATTTTGTGCATGCGTGAACGTGTTAAGAGGCGTGGTTTCTGAGAAGCGCGGGAAAAATGTAGGGCAAACACCAAGTCAGTTGGAGGCTAAGAAGTAAAATTTTAACAATTAAGAAACCCCGGTCAGTCGCTGCGCTCCTTCCCTTAGGGTTTCTTAATTGTTAAAATTTCACTTCATAGCCTCTAACTAATACAGAAATTCACTTGTGATGATACAGTTTAAAACTAGCATCAGCTGCTAACCCTACTTCAGTGTTTTTATTGTTAATACCAGTTATTGTTGCCTGTGCAGCTTTCGCAGGCCCTTTGATTTCTGTTAAGTTATATTTAAATGATCGAAAAATGATTCAATGTTTTGCAATAAATTTTGCTTTAAGAGGTGATTTTAACCCTATTCGTGACCCATTTCATAACTCATGTATTTATGTTACTAAAATGCCTTAAAGAATCAATAATAGTTTTATAAGGTTAAAATAAGATTTTAATGTCTCCATCAAAAGGGGAAAGTCTGCAGCACATTTAATTGGGAAGGTTGACATGATTTGGGAAAGTGAGAAATTAGGTTTAAAAAAAAACTAACTGTACGAGGGGTGTTCCTTAAATAATGTGATTGGTATTGATACTAGAATAATTTTTGACCAATTGCTTTTGCGATTTCCTTCAAAGTACTCTCCCTAAGCCGAAACACACATTTTGAGCCGCGCAATCCATTTTTGAAAACTTTTTTCGTATTCACGGAACAGGTAAACCCTTAAGACACTGGTAAACAGCAGATCCCAGGGCATACCTCGAGTTATATCTCTTCCCAGATAAGTGATTTTTTAGTCTTGGGAAGAGAAAATAGTCGCAGGGGGCCAGGTCTGGCGAGTAAGTGGGCTGTGGGAGAACGGTGATCTTCTCTGACTCCAAAAGTCTGTTACAATACGGGTTTTGTGGGCGGGCGCTTTGTCATGCAGAAGACGAACATACTTCAGAAGTAGCAGACCTGTTATAGGGCGACAATGTTTGAAGTACTTCTTCAATTGTTTCAATACAACATTTTTATAAAACCGTCCTGTGACAGTTCTGCCTTGTGGCACCGCCGTCTGTATGGCGGGACCGTTGGTAGTGAAAAAAATCGCATACAAAACCTTCTCAAACAATGTTTTTCTGTATTTCAGATACATTTTCAGAAGTTTTTTCGCTGTTGTAACCCTTAACTTCTTTTGGTCCTCTTTCAGCAATGCAGTATCCATCTTGAATTTATTTTCTTAACTTTCAGATGCTTTTTTAAAATTAGATGAACTCGTGCTAACAACAAGTTTGTTTCCGAGATAATTGTCTTACTGTGTATCGAGCATCAGTTTTCAGGATTTCACGGATTTTTTCAACATTTTTCTTGGTCGTTGACGTTACAGGACAACCAGGGCGAGCAGTATCTTTCAAGCGCTGTTGCCCGGATTTATATTTGGCCACCCACCTACAAACAGTACTATACAACATTTGACCATCCCCGTAAATGTGACACACCTCTTGGTGAATGTCTTTCGGCTTTAACCCAAGTAATGACCTACCTCTAATATAGGCCCTAATTTCAAGCTCTGCTCGTTTGCCAGTCATTTTGCATATAGTGTAACGAATATGCTATAAAGCAATGTACATTGCACCAAGGTCAGTGAATGTATGAATGAGATTTTTACCTTTGACACGCGTCAGTGATCACTCTAGCGATACAAATTGGTTTCACGTAAATAATGCACGAGTTACGTGAAATAATACAGTTGTCGCATTATTAACGGAACACTTTCAAGAAGTTGGAACTAGACCATAAAAATAGAAAGCTGAAAAACGGTTAAAACCAAATTGGCTTCAAACCTTTCAGAAAGTTAGAAATAGACCATAAACGTAGAGAGCAGAAAAACTGTTTAAACCAAAGTGGGAATTGCCCCTGCGAAATTTTCTAGAACTGTGCATGAACAATTCTTGAACTGTTCTAGATAGATTGTTCAAGAACTTGAACTGTACCTAATCTGTTCTGGTACAGTTCTAGAGCAGTACGTGAACGTTAAATGAGACAAATTTTCTAGAACTTATGTTCAAGAAAAGTTCTAGAACTTATGTTCAAGAACAGTTCTTGAACTATCTGTACTGGAACTGTTCTAGAACTGTTACAGAACGATCTGTACCGGAACTGTTCTAGAACAGTTCTAGAACTATCTGTACTGGAACTGTTTTTAGAACTGTTCTTGAACATAACCTCTAGAATTTTTGTCTCATTTAACGTTCATGCACAGTTCTAGAACTGCTCAAGAACAGATGAAGCACAGTTCTTGAACTATCTGTACTGGAACTGTTCTAGAACTGTTCCAGAATGATCTGTACTGGAACTGTTCTTGAACAGTTCCAGTAAGATAGTTCTAGAACTGTTCTTGAACATAAGTTCTAGACATTTTGTCTCATTTAACGTTCATGCACTGTTCTAGAACTGCTCAAGAACAGATGAACCGTTCTTGAACAATCTATCCAGAACAGTTCCTGCACAGTTCTAGAACTCCCTTGGCCACTAATTTAACCTACAATACAGTTAAAGAACAATTCATTAATTGAACCTTCAGAATGCATGGTCATACTTGTTGAAATATTACATATGATACTGAAATGAAATAATATCTGCAGTGCTGAATACCATTTTTCTGTCAGCAACAAAAAAAGAAAGTCAATCCGCGAAAACACATGACAATAGGGGTTTCATTTTAAAATACTCTTTCTAAAGACTACATTTAGAAATTTCATCTTTCAAATACAACTATTAAATATAGAAGATGTTTTGACACAATAAGTAATTTAAGTAGTATCACAAAACACTTACATTTAATCATTAAATGATGCAAGCACAATCTTCAGTTGGACTGTCATTTTACCGCCAAAAACTCAAAAGAATGGCGTTTGCATTTTATTTGCAATTTTGTCAGAATCACACTCATCAGTCATATATTCTTTACCTACTTTCTTTGCAAATATAAATGAAGACATGGGCTTTTAAACTCCAGATAATGTTATTATATTAAACTGTTCATGCAATAATGATCATATATTTGTTTGTTAATAGAAGTCTATATTTGTTTAAATAATGAAGATGAACACCTGCGAAACTCTGTTCTTATACTCAAGAACAGTTCATGAACATTTCTAGAACATTAAGAACAGTTCCTGATTCATTGTTCTAGAACATGTATCTTAATATGTTCTTGAACATTGAACATTTTCAAAAACTATTGAAGAGCATTTCAAGAACTGTATTTTTTCTTATAATCTATACTGTGTTGATGAGCCGTTAAACAACATTCATAAACATTCAGTTTGTTATGGAAAAACCTGTTCTGGAGATAGTGTAATAAAATTATGTTGTTTTGTGGAAATACTCAAAAGATTTGAAACTTTTGAACTTTAATTTAATCAACACAAAACTTAAGTGCTGCAAAATAAATGTCTTTTTATACCAAAAGCCATCTATGTATACTTGGGGTGTGTTCAAGCTACTTAAAACAAAGAAATTTCATATTTCATTATAATACCTGTGCCTGTCAGCATTACAGAAATAATGCCTTTTTCAAACGCTGTATCAGTAAGTAGTGTGACTAATAATGGAAGATCACAATAGTTTATTAGGTGGTTAATATTGTGACTTGCTTACTAATTTAATGTATATTTACATTTGTACAGATGTAATCGATTTGTAGCGACATTCCTATTAAGATAACACATTTGTAGATATTTTAAGCACATCTTAATTACATTTCCTATTTAAAGGAATTTAGTTCACATTTTAAAGAACAGTAAAAGAACTTTAAATAGAGAAGATATTCTAAAACTGTTCTTAAACAATTTCAAGAACAAATGAAGAACAGTTTAGGAACTTCAAGGGTTTAAACTGTTCTTAATTAGTGCTTAACGTTTAAGAACACTTAGAGTTAAGAACTAATTAAGAACGGTTTAAGAACCCATGAAGTTCCTGAACGGTTCTTCATTTGTTCTTGAAATTGTTCAAGAACAAATTAAGAACAGTTCAGGAACTCCTGAAGTTCCTAAACTGTTCTTGATTTGCTCTTGAAATTGTTCAAGAACATTTTTAGAACATTTTCTCTATTTAAAGGTTCTTGAACTGTTCTAAACTTGTTCAAGAACCTTTCAAGAATATCTTAAGAAAAATTAAAGTTCTTGAAATGTTCTTCAATAGTTCTTGAAAGTGTTCAAGAACATATTAAGAACATACGTTCTAGAACAATGAATCAAGAACAGTTCAGGAACAGTTTAGTAGAATAAAAGTAAGTAAGTAAAAATTAAAAATAAAAACAACTCTGTGGCTACTTATGGCGAGTCATAATGTTCCACCAAAATGGAAATTGGCAAAATGGGTTCAAACCTTTTAGGAAGTTTGGAAAAGACCATAAACATTATAGAGAGTTGGAAAAATGGTGTGAAGACATGTTGGAGATTGCAAAAAAGGGACAGCTGATTTAGTAAGTTTTGTTTGTTTGTTTGTATTGTGTTTTACATCATTTTCAACACATGTAAGGTTATATATGACGGTCGATTTTTGTGGTAGAGGCAGACCACCAACTTTACCTGGGTAGAACCAGTACTGTAGCCATCCCTAAGAATCGACACTTCCTCACAAGTTCCAGCGGGATTCAAACCCGCAGCGGTGAGAGGCAGAGGTTTACAACGCAACGTCGTTAACCATTCGGCCACGGAGATGATTAAGTGGCAAATCAAACCCATGCCACCATGTCTCCTAAACTGGATTTAGTCTATATAATCTGATCAAGAGGAATTGGTTTTAGCTCTACTCCATGGCCAACGGCCAGCAGAGCTAATGGGATGACGTGTTGTCCGTCGTCTGTCCGTTAACTTTTGCCTTGTGAACACGCTAGCCGCTTCATTAGCTCTACTGGCCAAAGGCCAGCAGAGCTTATGGGATGCCGAGTTGTCCGTCGTCCGTCCGTCCGTCCGTCGTCCGTCGTCCGTTGTCCGTCGTCTGTTGTTAACTTTTGTCTCGTTAAGACGATAGGGCCTTCATTTTTCATCCAATCTTTACCAAACTTTAACAGGTTGTTAATATCAATGAAAGCTCGGATGAGTTCGAAAACCAGCCAGATCGGCCAAGTAACAGCGGAGTTATGGCCCTTGATTTAGTTAAAAATGCTATATTGCTATATTTTGCCTCGTTAAGACGATAGGGCCTTTATTTTTCAACCTATCTTTACCAAACTTTACCACATTGTTAATATCAATAAAAGCTCGGACAAGTTCGAAAACCAGCCAGATCGGACCAGTAACACCAGAGTAATGGTCCTTGATTTAGTTGAAAATGCTATATTGCTATATTTTGCCTCGTTAAGATGATAGGGCCTTCGTTTTTCATCATATCTTTACCACATTGTTAATATCAATGAAAGCTCGAACAAGTTTGAAAACCAGCCATATCGGACTAGTAACAGCGGAGTGCTATATTTTGTCTCGTTAAGACGCTAGGGGCTTCATTTTTCATCCAATCTTTACCGAACTTTATCAGATTGTTAATATCAATGAAAGCTCGGACAAGTTCGAAAACCAGCCATATCGGAATAGTAAGAGCGGAGTTATGGCCCTTGATTTAGTTAAAAATGCTATATTTTGCCTCGTTAAGACGATAGGGGCTTCATTGTTCATCCGATCTTTATCAAACTTTATCAGATTGTTAATGTCATTGAAAGCTCGAACAAGTTCGAAAACCAACCATATCGGACCAGTAACAGCGGAGTTGTGGCCCTTGATTTAGTTAAAAATACTATATTTTGCCTCAAGACGATATGGGCTTCATTGTTCATCTGATCTTTACCAAACTTTATCAGATTGAAAAATATCAATGAAAGCTCGAGCAAGTTCGAAAACTAGCCATATCGGACCAGGAACAGCGGAGTTATGGCCCTTGATTTAGTTAAAAATGCTATAGTTTGCCTCATTAAGACGATAGGGGCTTCATTGTTCATCCGATCTTTACCAAACTTTATTAGATTGTTAATATCAATGAAAGCTCGGACAAGTTCGAAAACCAAACATATCGGACCAGTAACAGCTTAGTTATGGCCCTTGATTTAGTTCAAAACGCTATATTTTGCCTCGTTAAGACGAGAGGGCCTTTATTTTTCATCCGATCGTTACCAAACTTTTATTTTTTTAATTATTTTTTTCAATTAATATTTTTTTTTTTTTTTTTTTTAATTTTTTAATTTTAATTTTTTTTTTTTTTTTTTTTTTTTAATTTTTTTTTTTCTTTTAATTTTTTTTAATTAATATTTTTTTTTTTTAGCTCTATGTTGGACCAGTCGGACCAGTAACAGAGGAGTTATGGCTCTTGATTTAGTTAAAAATGCTATATTTTGCCTCGTTAATACGGTAGGGCCTTCATTTTGATCTGATCTTTACCGAACTTTAACAGATTCTTTTGTTATGGCCCTGATTTAGTTCAAAAGCTGTTTTTTGCCCGAAACTTCCAAAAAAACGTAAATGGCAGTCACTCACTCGCTTCATTGATGTTATAAGAGCCATGTTAGCCAGTAGAGCGTCCACAGGCCCTCTTGGGCCTCTTGTTTTTAGCTCTACTGGCCAAAGGCCAGCAGAGCTTATGGGATGCCGAGTTGTCCGTCATCCGTCGTCCGTCGTCGGCGTTAACTTTTGGCTCGTTAAGATGATAGGGCCTTCATTTTTAATCCGATCTTTACCAAACTTTAACAGGTTGTTAATATCAATGAAAGCTCGGACAAGTTCGAAAACCAGCCATATCGGCCAAGTTACAGCAGAGTTATGGTCCTTGATTTAGTTAAAAATGCTATATTGTTATATTTTGCCTCGTTAAGACGATAGGGCCTTCGTTTTTCATCCTATCTTTACCAAACTTTACCACATTGTTAATATCAATGAAAGCTCGGACAAGTTCGAAAACCAGCCATATTTTTTTTATTTTTTTTTATTATTATTTTTTTTTTTTTTTTTTTTTTTTCATTTTTTTTTTTTTTTAGCTCTATGTTGGACCAGTCGGACCAGACCAGTAACAGAGGAGTTACGGCTCTTGATTTAGTTAAAAGTGC
The DNA here is from genome assembly GCA_037043455.1 of Cyrtodaria siliqua. NCBI lineage: Eukaryota > Metazoa > Mollusca > Bivalvia > Adapedonta > Hiatellidae > Cyrtodaria > Cyrtodaria siliqua. The sequence continues at coordinate 11,882 of JAWPHD010006130.1, read as the reverse complement.
TATATTTTGCCTCGTTAATACGGTACGGCCTTCATTTTTCATCTGATCTTTTCCAAACTTTACCAGATTCTCTAGTTATGGCCCTTGATTTAGTTAAAAAGCTGTTTTTTGCCCGAAACTTCCAAAAAAAACGTAAATGGCAGTCAATCGCTTCATTGATGTTATAAGAGCCGTGTTAGCCAGTAGAGCATCCACAGGCCCTCTTGGGCCTCTTGTTAAGCTATCTTAACCAAACTTGGCCAAAGTCTTTATATCAATGAGAGCTCGGATGAATTCGATAACCGGCCAAATCGGATTAGTAACACCAGAGTTATTGCCATTGAATTCATGAAAAATGCTATATTTTGCGTTGTGAACACTCTAACCCCTTAATTTTTCATGCGATCATAACCAAACTTGGCCAAAGTTTTTATGTCAATGACAGCTCGGATGAGTTTGACAGCCGGCCAGATTGGATCAGTTACATCAGAGTTATGGCCCTTGTTTCGATGAAAAATCCCATTTTCGGCCTCGTGAACACTCTAACACCTTCATTTATTATTCGATATTTACCAAACTTGCACAGACTGTTAATAGCAATTAAATCTTGGACAAGTTCGAAAATCAGCCAGAATGGACCTTTTATGCCGGAGTTATGGCCCTTGTTTTTGCTAAAACATGCCATTTTCTGCTGTGTGAAACTCTAGCCCTTCATTTATTATTTGATCTTTACCAAATATGCACAGATTGTTAATAGCAATGAAATCTTGGATGAGTTCAAAAACCAGTCTGATCAGACCATTTACACTGGAGTAATGGCACTTGATTTTCTGAAATATGCTATAATTTGGCCTCATTAACTCGATAGGGCCTTCATTTTTTATACGCCCGTCATAATCATTATGAAACTTGGGAAATAACGTTTACGGGCATAATACCTCGGTCAAGTTCAAAAACCAGCTCACTCGCCTGGTAAAAATGGAGTAATAGCCCTTTAATTATTGAAAATTTACAATTTTAACAATGTCCGCTCTCTAACTCAAAATAAATATTATCCAATCATTATGAAACTTGGAAAAATGTTTATGGGCATAATATCTCGGTCATGTTCGAAAACCAGCCCAATCGCACCTGTAACAATGGAGTTATGGCCCTTTAATTATTAAAAATGACAATTTTAACAATGTCGGACGCTCCCTAACTCGAACAAATATTATCCAATTCTTATGAAACTTGAAAAATAATGTTTATGGCCATTATATCTCAGTCAAGTACGAAAACCAGCCCAATCACCCCAGTAAAAACGAAGTTATTGCCCTTTAACTATTGAAAATTGCCACAATAACAACGGAGTTATGGCCCTTTAATTATTGAAAATTGACAATTTTAACGATGTCCGCTCCTTAACTCGAACACATATTATTCAATCCTTATGAAACTTGGAAATAATGTTTATGGGCATATAATCTCGGTCAAACCAGCCCAATCACTCCAGTAACAACGGAGTTATGGCATTTGTTTTTCAGTCTTGATGAAACTTGGTTAAGTTCGAAAACCAGACCACTCGCCCTGGTAACAAGTTTGTATTATGGCATGGCATTGTCCGTCCATCCGTCTGTTATCACAGTTACAAATGATCCACTTTTGACGGGCGCATTTTGTGTCCAGTGGGCACTCTTGTCATCGGATAACTTCCAAAACTTTACCAGATTGTTGATATCATTGCAATCAAATCTTGGACGAGATTGAAAACCAGCCAGATTGGACCATTTACAACGGAGTTATGGCCCTTGATTTTCTGAAGTATGCTATAATTTGGTCTCGTTAACACGATAGGGCCTTCATTTTTAGTCGGATCTTTTACAGACTTTATCAGATTGTTGATACCAATGAAAGCTTGAACTAGTTTGAAAACAAGCCAAATCGGATTAGTAACACCGGAGATACGGCCCTTTATTTAGTTAAAAATGCTGTGTTTTGCCTCATTAAGATGATAGGGCTTTCATTTGGCTGGATTTTAATGAAACTTTGTAGGCTCGATCAGTATTAAACCTAGTTACATATCGTCACCATGTTCCGGTTAATTTTTTGCAGTTATGGCCCTTTAAAGGTTTTAATACACAAACTTTGTTAGGACTATTTTTCCTAAAACCCTTGCCGCATTTCAGCAAAACTTTGCAGCGATGATCAGTACCAGGCCTTGTGGTGCATGTCATCACCATGTTCCGGTTGAATGAATTTTGGTGGAGTTATGGCCCTTTAAACGATTTAATACACAAACTTTGTCCGGACTATTTTTCCTGAACCCCTTGCTGCATTTTAACAAAACTTTGCAGGGATGATCAGTACCAGGCCTAGTGGTTCATGTCTTCACCATGTTCCGGTTGAATGATTTTTGGTGGAGTTATGGCCCTTTAAAAGTATTAATACACAAACTTTGTTTGGACTAGTTCTCCTGAACCCCTGGCCAGATTTCAACGAAACTTTGCAGAATTAATCAGTACCAAGCCTAGTTATGCTTGGCTTTGCTGTATTTCGATTGAAATATTTTTGGCGGTGTTTTAATACACACATTTTGTCGCCCTATAAAGATTTTGATACACAAACTTTATCCAGACTAGTCTCTTCTGAACTCCATGCCGAATTTTAGCTGGGATGATGAGTACCAAGCCTAGTTGCACATATCATCACCGTGTTCCCGTTGAATGATTTTTGGCAGAGTTATGGCCATTTAAAAGTTTTAATACACTAACTTTGTACAGGCTAATTCTCCTGAACTCCTGGCTGGATTTCAGTTAAACTTGGCAGGAATGATCAGTACCAAGTATTATTGTCATATTCCAGTTGAACGATTTTTGTTGGAGTTGTAGCCAGGAGAGTGATACAGGCCCTCTTGGGCCTCTTGTTCAGGTTAGGGTTTTTAGGGTAGAGGTTTTGTATTTGTGTCATTGATCTATTTTGCTATAAGAAAATATTAAAAGATAAAAGGAAGAAAGAGTGATCAGAGGGAAGAGAGAATATTTGTTGTCATTTTTATAAACTTCATGCCACATTAAAATGCATACTAAATTGAAATTCAGTCTCTTCAAAAGATGCGGTGGCAATATTGATGTTCACTCTTCAAGCTGTCAATAAACTAATTACAATTTGCATGATACTTCAGTTACCACTTCAAAGCATCTATGTGTAACTAAAAGGAAAAAGTCGGAATTAAAAATAAATAAAACATATTATTATCTAACAGCTACAAAGTAAGAAGTCAGTCAGTGGTTACAGGTATAGGGCCAATTAACTGGATTAATTAAGTGCTAAACAATAATTTTCATCAATGGGTTATAATCAAATCACAGCTCAGTCTTTGAATCAAAGACTACAAACACACACAGGTGGAGCATTGATGTAGCCATAAATAATCACTTTACTATATAGTTTACCTACTTGAAAAGGAATTAAACAACTTATCATTATTTCATTGTAGTCTATCTCACCTGATTGTTGTTTTAATTCTCTTAAGTATAATAAATTATTGCTTGTTTGATGTTTAACTCTTTTTTTTCCAGCACATCTAAGGCTATGTATGACAGTCGATTTTTGGGGGATGAAGGCAGACTGCCCATTTATTCCTGGTACTGTATAGCTCCATCCGTAAGAATTAACTCTTTCTCACTTATAAGTCTAGCTCCCGGTGAAAAGGGTTTAAACGCAGCTTCTTTACCCTCTTGACCATGGAGGCACTGCTCATGGATGTATCTTGAGGTATTGATAAGGTGATTACCATATTTCCCCAAATAAGAGCACCTCCCCTAATTATAGTAGCACCTTCCCACCTTTTAAAAAAATATATATGTAAAAAAAATAAACATTCTTCAAAACAATAATTCCTTTAGAATCTTAAACTACACAACCAAACCTAAAATTGGGTCACCATTGCAGGCCTTGACCTACTTTTCATTTCACCTGAGGGTTAAATGGATGCCCTCTAAACCTATAATTGCCTCTTACTTTTTATACTAAGAATCTTTATGTGTTCATAAATAAAAGCATATTTTTCAAAGCAATCTAGAAAAATGATATTTTCAGCTTGATCATCAAAAGCGATATTTTGCTAATTATAAATAATGCACGATTTAAATCGCTGGGTCACATGAGGTGTTATAAATAGGATAGAGCCTTTATTGCTTCCGAAGTATACTGAAACCTCTCGGCTCATCCATCAAAGCCACGCAAAGTATCGCAGAAAGAGATAAAAAAAAAATACAATACAAAAAAGCAGGTCGAGTTATAAAAACTCTTAATATAATTACTATTTCTTGTATTTTATACTTTAATGTTTTGCTACTAGACTTTGATGGATGAATGAAAATATATTCTGTGTAAAAGCTGTCTTTAAAGTAACAGTAACTGTAAAAGTGTAAAAGAGCGCTCACCGTTTCAAATTAAATCTACATAAAATTATACACTTAACATTTCTGAAAGCTGTTATAAAATGTTTTGTTGCCATGAAATAAAATTTGCTGTGATCACTCAATGGATGGGCTGACACTGGGTGATAATTTAATTATATCATTATCTACTAAAATAGATGTGTCATAAATTGCAAGGTATCTTGTTTTTGATATTTATTGATAAATATTTTTGATATATAAATAATGGGTTGTATATACATATTTGTGTGTAAATGACCTTACTGTATTGACCGATCATAAAAATACACTGTGTGACCTCTAGCCAGTATAATGTCTATTGAACATTTCTTTTCCTAAACATTTTTTATAAAAATACAACACCTGGTATTTTGCAGGATAAATACCCTTAAGCCTTAAATTTGTTTGGCGTAGCTGGTTATAAGCACAGCAGGCCTGGGCCTTCTATTTTTCCCTAGATATGTTCAGTTTATACTCAAAAATGGATTCCCAGACTCATCAGATTATGCCCCAATATTTCTTCTTAGTGGAGAGCATTCCCCAGACCCTCTAACAATGTCAGACAATCATGTGGTGCTCACTTGCTTGGGCCTACAACTTAAAATAGGCCGGCTACGCCCCTGTCAACCATTAATACTTCAGTATACATACATCTGATAATCCAAGTAGACATTTATGATAAAAACAAATCGAAAAAATCTATACTATATCTCTATTTTACTGAGAATTTATAGAAATGTGATGTTGGTAGCTGCATAACCTTGACCTGCCTTATAATAACCAAAAGAGTGTGGGTTCTAGATGGACCTACGGAACACTGACCTTGAGCTTTGTCTGCTGGATGGAGTAGTCCCTCGGTTGTTTAAAGTAAGACCAGTTCCTATGTACTATTTAATTGTCTCGCATGGAGTGGCTCTTAATAATGTGCAGATTAATTAAGTCTAAGCAACATTTAAATTCACTTTAGGTTGTAAAGATTACACGTCGATAGCATATTCGCTCTCACCAGTGCAACCCAGGTTTGATTCCCTGTCTTGGCGTTGGGAGAGTGTAAGGTGGTCCCCCACGTCTTGGCGTTGGGAGAGTGTAAGGTGGTCCCCCACGTCTTGGCATTGGGAGAGTGTAAGGTGGTCCCCCGCGTCTTGGCTTTGGGAGAGTGTAAGGTGGTTTCCACGCGTCTTGGCATTGGGAGAGAGTGTAAGGTGGTCCGCCGCATCTTGGCGTTGGGAGAGTGTAAGGTGATCCCCCGCGTCTTGGCATTGGAAGTGTGTAAGATGGTCCCCTGCTGGAACACATGGATTTCCACCCGGTTCTCCAGTTTCCTTCCATGTTAAGACTACGCTATTAACGACATCGAGAGTGATTTGTGCAAGCCGTGCCTCTTGTTTCGTAATCAGTGAAGAATGAATAAAGTTAATACTAAATCTTCTCAAATTATGAGTTTCTGTCTCTAATACAATTTTTCTCTTCCTGTGTATGTTGAATAACAACCGATTTTCTTTTTTTCAGACACAAATCAATAATGTTCTCCTTCTGTCAACAACTAACAGGTCTGCCTGCACTGGAGGGACAACTAACAGGTCTGCCTGCACTGGAGGGACAACTAACAGGTCTGCCTGCACTGGAGGGCACTGGTATGACTTCTGCTGTAGGTCTGCCTGCACTGGAGGGCACTGCCAGCGTGAGTGGGGATTACAGAAGATTTGTATAAGTGGGGAAAGGTGAATATTGTAGAGAGGCTTGTTTTTCTAAAGGAAGTGTGGCGCTTCATGATTACCTTTCATACCTGCAAACAAATATAAAATGGTCTATAACATTGTCAGGCATATAACCTATTATCATGAAAATTATTGACATTATCAGCTAAGCTTTCATTACCATTAGCATCAGCATCAGCATTGATATCGTCAACATCAGCACCTTCATTATCATTATCCATCATCATTATATCATCAGCATCATCATCTCACCATTATAATCATCATTGTTATCTATATTATCATATCATCCTCAATCATATCCATCATCTCATCATCTCATCATCATCATCATCTCATCATCATCATTATCTCATCATCTCATATCATCATCTCATCATCATCATTATCATCAGCATCCTCCCATCATTATCATCATCCTCTCATCATCATCATCATCATCTCTCATCATCATCCTCTCATCATCATCATCCTCTCATCATCATCATCCTCTCATCATCATCATCATCCTCTCATCATCCATTCTTATCATCATCTCATCATCATCATTAACAGTATCATCTCATCATCATCATCCTCTCATCATCATCCTATCAGCATCATCATCATCCTCTCATCATCCATTCTTATCATCATCTCATCATCATTAACAGCATCATCTCATCATCATCATCCTCCCATCATCATCATCATCCATCCTTATCATCATCATCATCATTAACGGCATCATCTCATCATCATCATCATCCTCTCTTCATCATCATCATCATCCATCCTTATCATCAGCATCCTCTCATCATCAGCAGCAGCATCCTCTCATCATCATCATCCATCCTTATCATCATCATCTCATCTCATCATCATCATTAGCATCATCATCTTATCAGCATTAACAGCATCATCATCATATCATCAGCACATCATAATGATCGTTTTTATCTACAGTTATCCTCCTTATCATCCTCCTCATTGTTGCTGTAATATTTGAATTCAACCAGTCATCAGAATGGTGTCTTGACCTGAAAATGAAAAAATTAAGCCTTACAATCAATCTTCATATATTTTACTGAAAAATGGATGTATTTTTTATAACAATTGAATATTTACATAGATGGGTGAATTAATGTCTTATTTACTGCCCTGAGATATACTCCATGATTTAGTGGAAGAAAGTGGTTTTTGTCCCAGTTATATTTGTTCATTATGTTAATGTGAAAATAGTACATGATAAATGCTATAAAATAGCAAGCTAGTACATGATAAATGCGATAAAATAGCAAGCTAACAAGTTTGCAAAAATGATAAATAAACTGTTATCAGGTTGGAAACATAAGTTTAGATCTTTAAAGGGACAGTCTTGATTTCGGTATCAAGCAGCATTCCCTTAGTGATTTCGTTAAAAGAGCAGCGTTCCTTTAGTGATTTCGTTAAACGAGCAGCATCCCCTTAGTGATTTCGTTAACGAGCAGCATTCCCTTAGTGATTTTGTTAAACGAGCAGCGTTCCCTTAGTGATTTTGTTAAACGAGCAGAATTCCCTGAGTGATTTCGTTAAAAGAGCAGCATTCCCTTAGTGATTTCGTTAACGAGCAGCATTCCCTTAAAGATTTCGTTAAAGAGTAGCATTCCCTTAAACCCCTGTCACACTAGGGCCACGTTCTCACGGCGATCCCACGGCGTCCAAGAAAAATGCAGAACGCCGAGGTGCGCACAGTACGATCGCAAGCATCGCCGCAGCAACGCAGTGGCATCGCCAGTAGACGCATTGGGATCGCATAGAACGCCAAGCGACGGCGCGCACTTTGAGCATGCACAAAACAAACGCCGTCGCTCGGCGTTCTAGTAAGAGCGCAGTGGGGTCGCCGTAAGGTCGCCATAGCAGCGCAGTAAGGTCTCCTACAACGCCACAGGAGCTCCGCCGGCGCGCACAGAGGTCGCAGTGCGAACGCTGTGGTTGTCGGTGGCGCTTGCACGGAGATTGTACGGCGTTCTCTGAGATGTCACTGCGTCTCTACCGCGCTTATACGGCGCATCTACCGCGCTTATACGGAGTGTTATTTATTTTACTGTGCTCTTACAACGACAGTACGGAGCTGTCACGGCGATCATTGTGCTCCCAAGGCGCTTCTACCGCGTCCATCGGCGTTTGCATGACAAAAACGAACAAAATAGTATAAATGAATTATAGGTAGTGCAAACGAACGTCTTCAACACGCCGTCAGCGCAGTGTGAGCGCCGTGAAAGCGGAGTGCACGCAGTGGAAGCGCCGTGAGAGCGCAGACAATCGCCAACAAGAACTCCGTAGGAACACGATAGAACGCCATGGGAGCTCCGTAGCAACGCCTTGGTCGCTGTGAGGACGCCGTGACATCTCCATCTTCACGAAAAACATCAGATTTTTCTTGCGATCTCACGGCGTTCTGGAAAATTAAACAACGCCGTGCCAACGCAGTGGAAACGCGCTATAGTGTGACAGGGGCATTAGTGAATTCGTTAAACGAGCAGCATTTCCTTAGTGATTTTGTTAACGAGCAGCATTCCCTTAGTGATTTCATTAAACGAGCAGCGTTCCCTTAGTGATTTCATTAATGAGCAGCATTCCCTTGGTGATTTCGTTAAACGGGAGCGTTCCCTTAGTGATTTCATTAACGAGCAGTATTCCCTTAGTGATTTCGTTAAACGAGCAGCGTTCCCTTAGTGATTTCGTTAACGAGCAGCATACCTTTAGTGATTTCGTTAAACGAGCACGTTCCCTTAGTGATTACGTTAAACGAGCAGCATTCCCTTAGTGATTTCGTTTACGAGCAGCATTCCTTTAGTGATTTCGTTAAACGAGAAGCGTTTCCTTAGTGATTTCGTTAAACGAGCAGCGTTCCCTTAGTGATTTCGTTAAATGAGTAGCATTCCCTTAGTGATTTCGTTAAACAAGCAGCATTCCCTTAGTGATTTCATTAACGAGCAGCATTCCCTTAGTGATTTTTTACACGAGCAGCATTCCTTAGTGATTTCGTTAAACGAGCAGCATTTCCTTAGTGATTTTGTTACACGAGCAGCGTTCCCTTAGTGATTTCATTAACGAGCAGCATTCCCTTAGTTTTTCTACAAAACTTGTATATTCGCAAATCAATATTGATAATTAGAATAGTTGAAAGCAAGTGATATTGTACCAGTAATATATTTATTATTAAGGGTATAGTTGTTGCTAACTCAGAAGCTACGGTAATTGTTTTGGCTAACATTAAAGAATGTTCACTGTGCCATCGAGAGTGATTTGTAGAAGTTGTTCCATTAACAATGTAAAACAGTTAATATTTTTAGCCAATTTGGGTAGCAAACCCAGGCTTTGCGGATTTCCGTCTGTCTGTTGGTCTATCCGCCTATGCATTTTGACAAATTGGTTGATGTTTTTGGTTAAAGTTTTTGTTTTTCCTCATTTCTCAAAAAAATAACTGTTTAAAAGCTTTGAAACTAGGTTACAAAATAGATATTGTTAAATTAGTGACTTAGTCTGAAATAGAAATAAAATTAAAGTAACAAAGGTATTTTACTACATTTTGTGGCTTAATATTAATAACAGTTCAATATATTTCCAGGTAGTAAGGGCACCTCTTGGTTGAATTTAAGCAAGGGGACACGGGCTCAAATACCTGCTCGGTGGCTGGACTTACCATTCTGTCATTGTGGTTGAAGTTTTAACATTAAAATTAGTTGGCTCGCTTGTTTCTGCAACAAATGGCCTTTCAGTCTATTTCAAGTTGGACATTATAAGTCCTGTTTTAATGTGTCTTTATCCACATTATCATAACATTGTGAAAGTGGCTGTCCATAGTAAGGAACTTTAGAACCTTTGGTTCCTACACTGATGAAGAAAAAGAAAGAAAAAATATTATGATGTTTTGTTGTGGACAATAAGTAGACAGGAGATTGTAATTCAGTTTGATTCAGAATTGCTGTAGCATGGATGGAGTTTCAGACCATCATGATTGATAGGGTAGTTATAAAAGTCCACACAAAGTCCACACAGATGGTGACAATGTGTACATTCCTTATGTTGATACTAACAAGTCAAAAGTCTAGAAAGGTGGCAAGGTGTGAGCTCCTAAAATACAGCTGTATTCATACATAGTAATTAAATAGTATATGAGGGTGACAGTGTTCCATTCCCAAATACAGCATGTTTCAGCTGCTCAGATTTACCTCCAAAAATTTGCTATAATTTAGTTTTGTTTGTTTCTTTGTATGGTGTTTTACGTCATTTTCAACACCTGTTAGGTTATATATGACATTCGATTTTTTGTGGTGGAGGCAGACCACCTACTTTTCCTGGGTAGAACCAGTACTGTACACTTCACTTACAAGTCGAGGTCCCAGTGGGATTCGAACCCGCAACGTTGAGAGGCGAAGGTTTACAACGTCGTTAACCATTCGGCCACAGAGACTCTCTATATTTTGTAAATAACATATTTGCAAATGGTCTTAAAGATCACTAGTTAGCTCTACCGGCCAAGGGCCAGCAGAGCTTATGGGATGGTGTGGTGTCCGTCGTCCGTTGTCCGTCGTCTGTCTGTCCGTCCGTTTACTTTTACCTCGTTAAGAAGATAGGGCCTTCATTTGTCATCCAATCTTTACCAAACTTTACCAGATTGTTAATATCAATGAAAGCTCGGACAAGTTCGAAAACCAGCCAGATCGGACCAGTAACAGCAGAGTTATGGCCCTTGATTTAGTTAAAAATGATATATTTTGCCTCGTTAAGACGATAGGGCCTTCATTTTTCATCTGATCTTTACCAAACTCTACCAGATTGTTAATATCAATGAATGCTCGGACGAGTTTGAATACCAGCCATATTGGACTATTTACACAGGAGTTATGACCCTTGATTTTCTGAATTGTTCCTATTTGGCCTCATTAAGACGAAAGGACCTTCATTTGACCGGATTTGAGTGAAACTTTTCAGTGATGATCAGTACCAGGCCTAGTTGTTCATATCGTCACCATGTTCCGGTTGAATTATTTTGGCAGAGTTATGGCCCTTTAAAGGTTTTAATACACAAACTTTGTCCTGACTAGTTCTCCTGAACCCCTGGCCGGATTTAAACAAAACCTTTTAGGGATGATCAGTTCCTGTTCTAGATGTGCAAATCATCACCGTGTTCTGGTGAATGATTTTTTGGCAGAGTTATGGCCCTTTAAAGGTTTTAATACACAAACTTTGTCTGGACTAGTTCTCCTGAACCCATCTCCATATTTCAACGAAACTTTGCAGGGATCAGCACCAAGCCTAGTTGTACATATCATCATCGCATTCAGGTTTACAGATTTTTGGCAGAGTTATGGCCCTTTAAATGTGTTGATACACAAACATTTTCCGGGCTAGTTCTGGCTGGATGATCAATATCAAGCGTAGTTGTGCATATTATCGCCATATTCTGGTTGAATGATTTTTGGCAGAGTTATGGCCCTTTAAATGTTTTAATAGACAAACTTTGTCCAGATTAGTCTCTTCTGAATTCCTTTCCGGATTTCAACGAATCTTGGTGGGGATGATCAGTACCAAGCCTAGTTGCACCTGTCATTGCCATGTTGTGGTTGAACAGGCCTAGTTGTGTGTGTATGTCATCACCATGTTTACCTCCTTAAGATGATAGGGCCTTCATTTTTCATCAAATGAAAGCTCGGACAAATTCGAAAACCAGCCAGATCGAACCAGTAACAGCGGGTTATGGCCCTGGACTTAGTTAAAAATGCTATATGTTGCC